>JARBWK010001814.1:0-17255 GCA_030556195.1 Anolis apletophallus | reverse complement strand
GGTCAGACCCCATAGATAGTGGTGGTGTTAAAGGTTCTGTGTCCGCTGCCGCCATCTCAACTAATAAGTCTAAAAATGTCTAAAAATGTCCACAAGCTGAGATAGTCAACAAAAAATAGCAAAACAGTTAAATCAAACAGGCAGGTTCCAGCATTTGCAGCCGGAACACTCCCCCGAGTTGCTTACTGCTGCGGCGTCTTATCTGTATAAGTAAAGATAGCAGTCCTTTGGTAGCAAAACATATTCCATCTCAAGGCTTGGCTAAATGGGCTAGTAGGGGTTCCAGACAGAAAATAAAAAGTAGAGGTGAAAGAGGGCACCCTGACGAGTGCCTTTGAGATCTTTATCATTTCTTGAGTGCTCCCATTAATTACTAATTTTGCTTGTTGTTTGGAATATATAGCCTCTATTGAGTTATAGAAGTGGTAGCCTATATCCATCTCTTTTAGTTGTAATTTTAAAAAAATCCCAGTTTACCCGGTCGAAGGCCTTTTCTGCATCTATGAACAGAAGGGCAACCTTCTTTTGAATATGTAATCTATAATATTCTATGGCATCGAGGAGTGTTCTAACATTATCCTTTTGTTGTCTCCCGGAGAAATCCTGCTTGGTCTGGCTTTATCCAAGTACCTAAAAATGCTTTGAATCTATCTGCAAGTATATTTGTGAATATTTTGTAGTCTGTATTGAGGAGGAAATTGGTCTATAATTTTTCACTTCCATTTTATCTGATCCTTCTTTATGTAATAGAACAATATTAGCGGTAGTCCAAGAGCTGGGAGGAGGTTTGTTGTCAAGGATGTCGCTCATTGTTTGCGTAAGGTTCGGCACCAGGTCATCCTCAAATATCTTATAATATCTTGCCGAGAACCCATCGGGTCCTGGTGCTTTGTTAGATTTCAGCTCCTTTATTGCCTTACTTACTTCTTCTTTTGTAATGTACCTATTTAGGTTTTCTCTCTCCTCCTCCGAGATTTTGTTTAGCTTCAGATCACTTATATATTTTTGTATTTGCTCTTTAGGAATATCTTCCTTTGTATATAGTAATTTATAAAATTGAAGAAACTCATCTATTATTTGTTTAGTATCACATAGAATCTTACCCTTGTTTCTTATTTGTGTTATGTGGTTTCTTTGGGTTTTTTTCCTTACCTTGGCTGCCAACCATCTACCTGATTTATTTGCATGTTGGAAATGTTTTTGTTTAAGGAACTTTAAATTTTTTTTTCCAATAGTTCCAGATCTATGCGCTCCTTTTGCTTTAACAACAGATCATATTGAGTTTGAATTCCTATTACTTGGCTTCTTTTTGAGGTTGGAATCTGCCTCTTTGATCTTTAATAGCAGCTCCTTCTCTTTTTTGTTTGGCCTTTCTGTTTATGAATTCATGTTGTATTAAGAGCCCCCTTAGTACCGCCTTGCTGGCGTCCCACACTATGCTGTTTGGTAAATCTGGTATGCAATTAAATTCAAAGTATTCCTTTAGGGCTTTCCTATATTTCTCGATGTCTTCTGGTTTCCTGATCAATTCCTCTTTTAATTTCCAGGTTATAGATGGTGTTTTGTATCCTATGTGGAATTCTAAGATTCCGTGGTCTGAGAATATTTTAGGTATGATTTTAATTTCACCCATAGATGTAAATAAGTTCCTGGTTGTCCAGAGCATATTGATCCTTGACCAGGAACTATATCTATTGGAATAATAGGTATAGTCTCTGGCGCCCGGGTTCTGCTCTCTCCACCCATCTATAAGGTTTAGATTATCTAGAATGCTAATTCCTTGTTTTGGGGAGTTGGCCGCTGTTCTTTTCCTTTCTCTTTCCCCTGATCGATCGAGGGACTTGTCTACCACCCCATTATAATCCCCTAATATCAATAGTTCGGTCGTGGGCAACCATTTCTATTTGTTTCCTCAATAGCCTCAAGAACTTCAACTTAGGCCCATTGGGGGCATATATATTGCATATTAGTACCTTTTTATTATTCCAGATTATCAAAACACCCACCATTCTGCCTTCCAGATCTCTAAAGGCTAGTTCACTCTTTATGTTTTCCTGGATATATGTTACTACCCCTTGATTCCTCTTTGTATATGCTGAATAATACATCTTTCCCAGTTTTTTTGGGCTAGATAAGCCACGTCATTATTCCTAATGTGGGTTTCTTGTAAGGCTATGATCTGGGCTTTTTTGAGTATAGGAAGTTGAATATTCTATTTCTTTTTGGGAATATTGATACCATTTACATTATTAACAATGCAATTAATAACCATAGAATGACCTTTTCTTGCTGCCTTCTTCTTCTTCTTTCTTCTTCTGGGCTCTGGTTAGAGTTCTTTGGTTGGGATGGTCCACAGGTATTGGTTTTGAAGTAGGTTTTGGCTTGCCGCCTGCTGCCCCTTGGCTCTCCACAGAGTCTTCCTGACCCGAGTCAGAATCATCCTCCGAGGCTGAGTTTGGGCTGGATTCCATTATTTTTTTGTAAAATTTTTTTGCACTTTCCTCTGTTGTTATCCAGTGCTTCTTATTTTGCCATGTCATCATAAGCCCTTCTTTCCTCTCCCATCGGAATTTTATATCTCTGCACTTTAATTCGTTTGTAAGGAACCCCAGGTCTCAGCGGTGGCCAGGGGAGCTTTTGCACAGTTGAGACTTGTGCGCCAGCTGCGCCCGTACCTTGGGAAGTCTGATCTGGCTACGGTCGTCCACGCTCTGGTCACATCCCGAATAGACTACTGCAACGCACTCCACGTGGGGCGGCCTTTGAAGACATGTGGGAAATTGCAATTAGTCCAGCGGGCGGCAGCCAGATTATTAACGGGAGCTACATACAGGGAGCATACTACCCCCCTGTTGTGTCAGCTCCACTGGCTGCCTGTCCAATTCCGGGCTCAATTCAAAGTGCTGGTTTTGACCTTTAAAGCTCTATACGGTTCTGGCCCAGCTTACTTGTCCGAACGCATCAGCCGCTACGTCCCATCCCGTAACCTAATATCATCCGGGGAGGCCCTGCTCGCGCTCCCGCCGACTTCTCAAATGCGGTTGGTGGGGATGAGGGACAGGGCCTTCTCGGTGGTGGCCCCCCGCCTGTGGAATGCACTCCCTATGGAGGTACGGTCCACCTCATCCCTCCTGGCGTTCGGGAAAGAGGTAAGCTCCTGGCTCTGGGACCAGGCGTTCCCACATCAGCACTAAGCAGCATGTTAGATGGGGATTTTAATGGAAGGGAGGAAGAGGGTCAATGCTTTTATGGATCGAATATTGTTTTAATTGGAATGACTATAGATGTTGCTGAGGAATTATATTTTAATGTTTTTAATGTATCTTAATGTGTTGTGGGGTTTGGGGTTTTACGCTGTTTCATGTGGCATCGAATTGTGCCGTGCTGTAAGCCGCTCTGAGTCCCCCCTCGGGGGTTGAGAAGAGCGGGGTAAAATCCTGAAATAAATAAATAAATAATAAATTTCCTCTTTTCCAAAGTGTAGGCAGGTAGGTCCTTGAAAACTTGGACTCTCCGTTTCTTATAGGTTATTATGTTGTCATTGCTTAGCCTGAGCATTTCGTCCCTTATCACTTTGCGATTGAACTGGACCAGGACATCTCTGATAGAGTTGTGTTTCCTAGAGTATTTAGTACTTAGTCTGAATACTCTGTCGATTTCTTTCTCGACTTCAGCTTGTGGGGATCCGGAGGTTTCTGCCAATATTTCAACGATCTTCCCTCTCAGATCTTCCCTGTCCTCCTCTTCGATGTTGCGGAATCTCAGTTGCAGGTCCTTCTCTTTGAGTTCCCATTGTTCCTGTTGTTCTTTCAATCTCTGGCTAAGAAGCTCGATCGAGTCCCCCTTTTTTTCAGGGTGTCTTCTAATTTATTCTGCCTTAGTTCCAGATTAGAATCCTTTTGTTTCATGGTCTTGAGCTCCTCCTGCATGTTGGTCATCTGGCTTTTTATTACTCCCAGTTCTTCTTTAAGGTTCTTATTCATATTTTGCATTTCCTCATTCATCTTTTGCATTTTCCCCTTGATAAGTTGTTCCTGTTCTCTCAATATCTTTTCCTGGTCTATCAGCAGTTTTTCCTGCTCTACTTGTTTTTGTGTCATTTCTTCCTGACTTTTGGATATTTTTATGATTTCCTGGAATAGATCATCAAGCGTCAATTCCGAAGCACCGGAGCACTTCCTCCCAGGTGTTTTGTTGTCTTTTGGAGGCTGCTTGCCATTGTCTATCTTCCCCTTTCCGTTCATTGTGGTGTGTTGGGTTACGTCTCACTTTATCCTCTCGGGTCCTGACACCTTCGTCTGATGTCGTTCTGTAGGATTTAGTGATATTTAATATGTTATATCTCTTTTGGGATCTCAATGGATCTGTAATAGCAGGATCTTGGACACTTTAGGTCTTCGTAGATCTTTGTGAGTCTTTATACGTAGGGATGGGAGTGGGTTTATTAGGATAGAGATATAGGGATTGTCTTCGAAGATTGGCTTGTTAGGAAAGATGTTTAGGGGGGGCTTTGTAGGCTTTGTAGGCTATTTAACTAAGTAGCTATTTAGCTATTTAGCTGTTTAGCTTTTTAGCTGTTTCACATGGTTAATTTTCCCCCTGCCTCTGGGAGTCTTGTTGTAGGGTATAGATATAATGGGCCCCCGCTGCTTTGTCACATATATTACCTATGACTCAATACTGCCTGGGTTTCTTAATTTCTTGGAATTTCTTGAAATCTTTATTGGACACCAGACAGCTGTGCACCAAATAGGCACCAGGCAGCAAGCCACCAATTCACTGAGAGAATACTGATCCAGGGGGTTTGCTGGCGAGTCTATGAATCTGTGGAATCTCCTTGGTCTCCTTGATCTCCTAGGTCAGCATTACAGCATTTACGGTCTTTAGGATCTTAGAGTCTCAAAAAAACAAAGTCTTTAAGATACCTCTCTTCTAACTCTTGGGTGCCACCTCGTGTTCTTTTCTAGCTATTACAGTTCTTTTCCAGCTATTACAGCAAATCCTTTTAGGACGGAGGGGGGGAGGCCTATCGCCCAGGAGTCCCACCGGGGCCACGCAGGGGTCTCGCGCGACTGCGAGCTCCCACCGCGCCCTCCGGATCTTCCTGGTGCAGTCTCTCCGATGCTTTTTCGGCCCTCTCCTTCCCGGCTCGACGTCCTCGCCCAGTTCCAAGTGGCCCTTGGTCTCTCGCTTCTCTTCCTCCGCTCGGGTGCTGGTAAGGCTCTAGAGGATTTTTTGCTGGGTCGCAGCTGTTAGCTATCTGCTGCAGGCGTGTGAATACACAGCTGTGCGCCTCTCGCGTCTCTCGCTCTTTCCCTTCCTCTCCTCTCCGCAGCTCTCCTCCTCCTCGCAGCTGAGTGTGATTGACCCTCGACCATCAGCTTGCCTTTTGGTCTGTTACTTTAGATTTACTTTGGTTGTCCTTTATTTATCTATCTGTAAATATAGCAGATAGCAGATAGTCCTTCCGCTATGGCTCCCCGGACTGTAATGCCATGGACACCACTCGTTCTTCCCAAGTTCGAAATTTAGTTAAGGGAATGAGGAGGTTGGTGCTCTATGCAACATAGAGTTTAAAAAGGCGCGCTGCAAGCCTATTCAAGCCTTGGCTTGCTGGAGAGACTGGGGGCTTGTCGCCTTGTCCCGGGGCTTCTTGCCAGGGACTATAGGCTTCTGCCAGCCAGGGGACCCCATCTGTCCACTGATAGCGGGTTCTATGTAACCGCTAGCCCCAGTCTTCCACCCCTCCCAGGGGTTCACTTACGGAGCTCCTGGAAGAGCGACCGGCTGCCTCGCACGCCTGACCGGAAGTCCTGGAACCTTCGTCCCTTTGCAGCCCCGATGGCGTGGTCCGTATACCGTGCTGCTGAGCACACCAACGGCGGTCAAGGTGGAAGGAATTCGTCCTTGGGTCCACTATACTGAAGTGAAGAAAGCACTGGTTGTTTTGGGTTCTTCCATAGATCCAGAGCATCCTCTAAAACTAAGGATTTACAAAAATCAGCAACACCCTGTCTAGGGGGTGAGGAGAAGGCCACAGAAGAGTCGTCTGAAATCAACGATCCCAACTCCAGTTATTGTGGTCCAACGCAAGACAGATGGACAGAGCCAAAGGCACTCTCACTGAGATGGTGGCTTAGCATCCTAATGGGACAGAGTTACAGGAGTAAGCGCCCAGTGGGGAGTAAGGACGGTGTTTGGGTATATGGCTCTGATATTGACATTGTACATTACTGGGATACATGCGGGGTGGGAACAAAATATGTTTCATAAATTGGTAACTAACATGTCACATGAACTAAGTTTGAATTCGTGCTGGGTGTGCAGCCATGGCCCTTCCAGTCATAGGCAAGGGTGGCCGATCATCCCAAGTGCAGTTTTGACATTGAAAGGGTGGAATGACACCAAGTGTAAGCAGGAACTCTTGGGAAGGGATGTGGACCAGGCTCGGTTCATGCTCACGCACCGTTCTCCTGCGTTGGAAGCACCGCTGTGCTTCAAATGGGAGAATGATGGAAGGATATATGAAACAGGAAGTCAGAAACTTGGCATGTATGAACACTTCAATCGTGTTGAGCTAGGTTCTTATCCTGCTTGTAATCACACGATTACTGTGTATAGCAGATACAGGTCACGTTGGGCCAGAAGAAAAGAGGCATTTGGACTTGGGGTTGGGACACTTCAAATTGCACTCACATATTGTTTGGAAACCATCATCCAAATGCAATTGTGAACTTGGCCCAGGATTTGCCAGCCAGGCGTACGGGGCTCCGTGCGACTGGTCTTCCCGCTGGTGTTCTTTGGATTTGTGGGAAGTGGGCGGGGCCAGTGCTTCCGGTAGCTTGGAGTGGAGTTTGCACCCTTGGCACACTGCGGCCTGGGGGTTTGAGAGTGATTCCCAAGATGACCCCAGTCACTAATTTACACATGCATATCCAGAAATGCTCTCCTGATGAGGTGCAGTATTATGGATATGACCCGACAAGACTTTTTCTTACTGAGGCCCAAAGGCTTCTAGCAATAGCAGCCCCCAGAGTGGGCGTGGCTTGGAATGTCAAACAGTTGCGTGTCTTATCATTTGGCTTGGAGTCTCTAGCCAATGACACTTTGGATGGGATGTCCTCGTTGCAGGTAGAGGTAGATTCCCTAGCTGGCATGGCAATGCAACAGAAGCTTGCTTTGGACTACCTCCTGTCCAAGCAAGGCGGGTTGTGTGTGTGGTTAAACACAACGTGTTGCCATTTCATCAACAAGTCTGGTGACATCGAACTTGACCTGGTCAAGATTCAGAGTGTTGCTAGAGAGGTGCAGCGCACCTATGAAGCCCCAAGTGATTTTTGGAGTTTTCTAACGAGTTGGCTTCCGAATTTTTCATGGCTACGGTCAATTGTAATGCTAATCATTGTGATCATTTGTTCTGTGATGATCATCCTGTGCTGCCTGCCTTTAATACTGAAATGTTGTGCTTTTGCAATGCAGAAATCCGTAGATACAGTGAAAAGTGTGCAAGCAGTAAGGACTGTGAAACCCATGGCCAAGAGGGATTGGAGAGTGAATTGGTCCCCTTGAGGGGTTCCAGACGTATGTGTAGGTAACTCCTTGTGCTGAGTTACCCACAAAAAGAAAAACTCTGGAATAAAGCGGTTTTGGTACTTTTCCAACAGAGGTACAGTCAGAGAGTGATGCTGCACACGTGTAGAGCTTAGAAAAGTGGGTTTTGGTGCCAAGAATCAGACAGGCACTTGCTCCGTGAATGCTACACAATGATTGGTGCTTGTAGCCAAGGCTATGATTAGCTAGAGTACACCCCGTGCCTAGCGTAGATAACGTAGGCTCAGATTGGTCAAACAGTACAAGGCGTGAGGTTTGTTTACCTTAGTGCCAATTGGATAAGAACAACGCATGCTCAGAGAGATTCTGCCCCTCCGTTTGCTGGCAAGGAGCTTGCAGAAGCCAACTGTTGCAAGTTGGGAACATGAGAGTCCCAGCCACTGATAGTGTCCTGTGTGAAAAGACTACCATAGAACTGTTCATCGTTCTAACAAATAGGAGGGGATAAAGACGTGATGCTAATGAAATGTTATGTTTTTATTGGATTAATGAAATGTTCTGTGACACCAGCGAATGATGTTTGTAAAATGTTTGTGAAGAACGGCGGGCTTTGTGGATGCCGCCATGGAGGGTATAAAAGCTTTGTGTTAGGAAGGTACTGGGCCATTTGCCCTTTCAACAGCGCGTTCTGTGGGCAGACCCCACCAGCTGGTGTTAATCAATAAATCTTTGACTTCATCTGAAGCAGTAAAGTTGTTGCGTGGTTCCTCGACCCCTGCGCCCGCGGCCGGCCGCGCCGATTGGTAAAAGGTAATTTGCCACTTGAGTTCCATAACTCCCAATTTGCTGCTACAATCCATATTTCTAATATCCATCCGCTTGTCCGATTTGTGCCGGTTTGTGGGGTTTGGGCCTTTCCCAATGCTGAGCATCGGCTATTCGTGCAGCTGTAATTATAAATGTGAATAATTTGCCATCAGGATCCTTTAATTCTAGTTTTTTATCCGTTGGGCCTAATAAAAATAACCCTGGTCTAAAGGGAACCTTCCTGCCGAGACTCTTTCCCGGGTCTGCCTGAATCTTTTTCCAGCATCTCATGGCTTCTTCCGGCCGGGTCCACCATCAACGGTCAAGGCTGCCTATTTGCATTTCCAGCATCATGTATTTTGTTTGTTCTTGTACATTATGCTAAGCTTTTGAGGAGAGAGGTTCCACCTGTGAAAGAGTTTGGACCAGTTCCCTTTGGGCTCGAGGAGTCAGCGTCCTTGGGGTTTTCCTCCAAATTTGGTGCCATTCGTGTATTGAACTTGAGCGGCCGGTATTCTTGGCCCCGTCCACCACACCACTTTCCGCTCCCCGCCTCCCTTTCCCACTCGAGGGGCTTGTTGTATCATTTTGTAATATTTTTTCCTTTCAGATTTTAGCCATTGATTCCAAAATAGATCTCCATCTTCAAATCCGATCTGGCTGCCTTTTCTAAACCTATCTCTAATTGGAAGGTCTTGAAGCCAGGTCAGGTTTCCATATTTCTGCTTTAATTCAATTTGAGATTTTAATTGCAATGTATTATCCTTTTTTCTAGTAATTCTTTATCCGTTGGCCATGAACGCCAACCTCACAGTCGTCTTTGTTTGGCTCCAGTTGAAGACGGCCGTCATGGAGCTTTTGAATAAAAACCCCTTGTCAGGACTGGGAGACTTGAGCTTGAGTGAAGTTCAAGCTCCCAGCCTGGCATGAGATTGCATCGACCTTTGCCCTAGTTCTTGGGTGACCTTGGGCTCCAGTTATATAAGATCAGCTGAGTCATGTGGAAGTGAGGTAACTTCCACATGTGTGCAAGGCTGCAGGGGAAGTGGTGTAACTCCTCTGAGCCTGGACATTGGACAATTGGACTCCTACTGCTGACTCATGGGGCCATGAGGTCACATCCCTTTGGACTATGGGGCATGCTGAATCACCGGATATGGTGCAACCCTACCTAGACATTGCATGGGCGATAGGAGGGGGGGTTGGGGTATATAAGTTGTGTTTTGGTGGCGGGCAGGTGCTTTTGCTTCACATGTGTCGTACCTGCAATAAAATCATGTTGGACCGTGCTTTCAATCTACGCGTGATCCTTACCGAGTGTTGGAGAGTCGTTACAGAAGCAAAAGCCCCTTTTCAACTATCCCAGCAATGGAGAGGTTGGCTTGGAGAGAAGAAGAATATATCGATAGATGGGATTCGGCTCCTGAGGAAATCCGGCGCACTATGGAGTGGGATTGGACCACTCTCGACCAAGTGGGGTGCCCAGACGAGCACCATGAAATGATGGAAGGTGCTGTTGCCCAGGAGGAGGAATTTGAGGAAGCGGAGCGACTCTGGGAAGCTCAGGTGAGCCTGGAGGTTGCCCGGCGAAGGAGAGAGAGATTTGTCTCCAGACAGGCTGAGGTTTGGAGGAACGAAGGGATCGGAGGAGCTGTTCGAAGGACTGGTCAGTTCAAGCAGTGCCAGAAGGGTATGGGACGTGGGAGACTGTGCCGAAGGACAGGCCATTTGAGGTGGAGGTGGGGAGGGTCGGAGGGATCGGAGAAGCTGTTCCGATGGACTGGGGCGTTTGGACGGATCCAGAAGTGCGTGGCCCCAGAGAAACTGTGCTGAAGGACAGGCCAGTTAGAAGGAAGTGTGGTAGTGAAACCACGGAACCGGCATCACCCTCGGAGTTGGAGGTGATGAGATGTAAGCTGGAGGCTATGGAACAGACTATGAGAAGGATGTCCCGAGCCATGTCCCGAAGAGAGCCGATGGAGTCGGTGTGGAGTGCACCGGGCGGAGGAGACTTCACTTATTATTCTTGGATGGATGGCGGACTATCAGCTGAGCGTCCTAGATCTCCTTTGGGAGTGAGGATCAATGGTGGCCATCCAGGAGGAAGTCCGCGGCCCTTTACCTCAAGCCGGAATGGGAAGAGGTGTTACCATGCTTGAGGTCCTCATGGAAGGGAAGCGGTTTCCAGGAATTCGGGGCCCGTTTGAAGAAGGAACCATTGCGGGTTGAGTTTGAAGGAGAAGCCTGCAAAGTAGCCTTCTTTGCCGCTGCGGTGCAGGACCATATGGAGGACTATGGTCATCTCTATCCGAGCGACAGCAGCCGAGTACGGGCCATCGGTGCGGTGTTCAAGGGAAGGGCAGCTGAGTGGTACGTTCAATGCCACGATCGTCGAGACCCGTGTTTGCAGTCTGTGGGAGCCTTCCTACAGGCGTCTGGCCGGGTTTAGAGATCCATTGGAGCGGATTAAGGCGAAGGAGGCGCTACGTTGTCTGAATCAGGGATCCCGGTCGGTCACTGAGTATGGGAGGAGTTCATGGGTTTAGCTGGAAAAGTTGCGGAGTGGTCTCCAGCTACCCTATTGGAATTATTTAAAGACGGCCTGCGTAAAGAGATCCTGGAGTGGTGTCTACATCGGGATGATCCTGGAGATGTTGATGGCTGGATCCAGTTGGCTGGCAGTGTTGAAGGAATTCTTGCCCAGGTGCAACGGGCGTCGTTTTCAACCCATGAGGTCCAGAGGGTCCGGTCGTGGTGTTGTGGAGGGGCGATTCCGTGGAGGAGAGGCTCGTCGTGGCAATGACAACCGATCAGTCCAGTGAAAAGGCCATCGAAGGGACGAGGCCTTTGCTTTATTTGTTCACAACCCGGTCATTTAAGGTCCCAGTGCCGACAAAGGCAGGCACTGGAACCGGTGAAGGTGGCCTCCGCGAAAGCCGCTTTTTTGGACAATGATGATGGGAAAAGTGTTGGGGTGAGCTCCAATATTCAATGTACATTGGGTTTGATTAAAGGAGATGGGATTGTGGAAAGAAAAGCTTTAGTAGACTGTGGGTGTTCAGAGAATATTATATCCCCGGTTGATTGGGGATTTGGGTGGGAGTACAAAGCCCTTGGAAACACCTGTAACATTTACGCAATTAGATGGATCCTCTATTGAGGGGGCCCTTTCACTGTGGGGACTAAGGATTTGAAGGGTCGGGTGGGACCCTGGGAGGGGACATTGATTTTGTAGTGGCCCCCATTAAAGGTCATGAGGTGGTATTGGGGTTACCGTGGCTTGAGCAAGTTAATCCCAAGATCGATTGGAAGACGGGGTGGTACAATGTCCCCTAATGAGAGGGAGGGGGTTAGGAATGATGTACAAGGCGTGCCAGCTGAATACAGGGATTATGATGATGTGTTTAACCCAATTTTAGCTCAAGGTGTTCCCCCACCCCGCAACGTACAGTGTAGTATAGAAGTTAAGGAAGGGGCTGTCCTACCCAAGCCTAAGATATATGCTATGACGGTGAAAGAGAAGGAAGCGTTAAGGGAGCAGATAGATGGCTATTTAAGAAGAGGGTTTATTCGAGGTCTGAGTCTCCCATTGCAGCGCCAGTGTTGTTTCGTGAGAAAAAGGATGGTAGTTTGCGGATGTGTATTGATTATAGAGGTTTGAATGCTGTGAGTACCACCAACTGTTACCCTCTGCCATTAATCAAAGATTTGTTGGGGCAGTTAGGAGGTGGAAAGTTTTTTACAAAGCTGGATTTGATTGACGCGTTTCACATGGTGCGAGTGAAGAGGAGCGATCAGTGGAAGACTGCTTTTTCTTTGCCCCTCGGGCTCTACGAATGGGCCGTAATGCCATTCGGTTTGGCCGGGCCCCGGTATTTTCATGCAGTTGATCAATGAGGTGTTGCACCCCCTTTTGTATAAGGGGTGTTTGTTTATTTAGATGATATCGTGATTGACGCCAGCGTACAGAGAGGAGCATGTCTGTTTGGTGAGGGAGGTGTTAGAGAGGCTGCGACAGGCGAGTCTGTATGTAAAATTGAGTAAGTGTGAGTTTGGTAAGAATCAGATTGATTTTTGGGATATAGAATTAGCGAGAGTGGGGTTGCGATGGATCCGGCCAAGGTGGATGATGTGTTGAGCTGGGAGGCTCCGCAGACCCGTAGGCAATTGCAGGCTTTTCTGGGACTGGCTAATTTTTATCGCACCTTTATAGCGGATTTTCAGAGATAACTCTTCCGCCACCGAGTTACTGAAAACTAGGGGTAAGGGCGAGTCCAGGAAGATTAAGTCTCCAGGAGCTAGGTTGGAGGGACGAAGGAATGCCAAGAGGCTTTTGTGAGGTTGAAAAGAAGCATTTACGAATGGGCCGTTGTTAATGCATCCAGATGTGGATAAGCCGTTTGTGGTGCAGTGTGACGCTTCTGCTTGGGCGTATGGTGGAGTGTTAATGCAGGAGGATGAGCGGGGTAGGATGAAGCCGTGTGTATTTTTCAAGAAGTTTGGGGGAGCATGAGAAAAGGTGGCCAGTGTGGGAGAAGGAGGCGTTTGCTGTGCGCAACGCTTGCAGACGTGGAGGCAATTTTTTTAGAGGGTGCTGCTTTCCCTTTTGTTGTGTTGACTGAACATCAGAACCTTCAATATTTAAGGAATCCTGTAGTTATCTCCCTGTTGGTGAGATGGGCGCAGTTTTTGCCCGGTTTAATTTCAGGCTCCAGCATATTAAAGGCAAAGAGAATGTGGTGGCTGATGCATTGTCCCGTATCCGAAAGTGTGGGGTGAGAATGAAATGCATAAGGCGGAGGAGGTGTTTGCCAGAGAACATTGGGGTCTGGCCGTGCAGACGAGGGCGCAGGCTGCGAATGAGATTAAGAAAGAAGAGGGAGTAGTGGATGAATGGAGTTTAGAGTTGCAGAAGGGTTATGTAGGTGATATATGGTTGCAGAGCCATGAGAAGGAGTGCAAGTCGTTGAATGGTTTGTGGATCATGGGAGATAAAGTGTATGTCCTCAGAGTATGAGAGAAAAGGTGCTGAGGTTGAACCACGATCATAGGTCTGCTGGACATTGGGGAGTCACGAAGACTCTGCTGGCCTTGAAAAAGCGGTATTGGTGGCCAGCCATGAGGGCTGAGGTGAAAAGATATGTGGAGTGTTGTGAGGTGTGTGCCAGGAATCAAGTTCCCTCTGCGAAGCCGCAGGAGTTGATTCAGGTGGTAGTTACTCCTGTGAGGCCGTGGGACGATGTCAGCACTGATTTTGTGGGGGAGTTGCCTTCGAGTCGAGGTTATAAGTACATTTGGACGGTGCTGGATATGTTTTCGAAGCAGGCCCATTTTGTGCCATTGAAGGGGTTGCCTTCTGCGGAACGTTTGGCAGAGTTGTATGTGCAGCATGTGTACCGGTTGCATGGGTGCCCGGAACAAGTTTTGAGTGATCGTGGAGTGCAGTTTACTGCTCACTTTTGGGAGCGGTTTTGGAGGTGTTGGGAGCTCAGAGGCGTCTTACGACTTCTTATCATCCTTGTTGTAATGGCGGCGTAGAAAGAACGCAGAAATCGTTAGGGGCTTATCTACGCATTTTTAGTAATAAAGAGCAAACTAATTGGTCTGATCTGTTGCCCTATGCTGAAGTGGCATACAATAGCTCGGTGCATTCATCTACCGGAAAGTCTCCTTTTTGAGATAGTCTATGGTCAGGAGGTGGCTCCTTTGCCCCAGCTGTTGGAGTTGGGAGGAGGAGAAAGTGGAGTGGAAGATCTGAGCCGGGAGGAATGGAAGGAAGTAGCGGAAGCTTTAGGAAGGCACAGCGTTCGTATAAGATGTTTGGTGACCGGAAGAGGCGAGAAGGGAGGAGTATAGTGAAGGGGATTTAGTGTGGCTGTCCACACAGAATTTGAAATTGGGCTATCCATCTAAGAAATTGGGTCCGGTAAGTATATTGGGCCTTTTAGAATTGAGAAAGCTGTGAATAAGGTCTCTTATACCCTTCTGTTGCCTAAGAGTTTAGGGACAGTTCATCCCACATTTCATTGTGGTCTTCTAAAGAAATATGTGGGCCCCTTTCATCCTCCGGATTGAATGATGTTTTGTTTTACAGGGGGAGGACGTGGTGGAGGAGGTCGATGTTATGTCAGGACTGGGAGACTTGAGCTTGGGTGAAGTTCAAGCTCCCAGCCTGGCATGAGATTGCATCGACCTTTGCCCTAGTTCTTGGGTGACCTTGGGCTCCAGTTATATAAGACTGTGCTGAGTCATGTGGAAGTGAGGTAACTTCCACATGTGTGCAAACTGCAGGGGCAAGCGATGCAACTACCCTGAGCCTGGACATTGGACAATTGGACTCCTGCTGCTGACTCATGGGGCCATGAGGTCACATCCCTTTGGACTATGGGATATGCTGAATCACCGGATATGGTGCAACCCTACCTGGGCATTGCATGGGCGATGGGAAGGGGGGTTGGGGTATATAAGTTGTGTTTTGGTGGCGGGCAGGTGCTTTTTGCTTCACATGTGTCGTACCTGCAATAAAATCGTGTTGGACCGTGCTTTCAATCTACGCGTGATCCTTACCGAGTGTTGGAGAGTCGTTACACCCCTTTTGTACTTACCCCACACCTGAATTAAGGCGGATCTTATAAAATGATGACCAATTATCTTTGATTGTCGGTACCAAATATACGCGTGCCAAATCCTCAAATTCTATCCCTCCAGAGTCAAGGTTTATCCATTCTTGAGGATGACCTTTCTTCAACCCAAGGGAGGGCACGTCGCGTCAAAATATATTCTGAGACTAGGGCCCAACGCCCCCCGACTTGCCAATCGTTATTTTATGTTTTATTCTTGTTTTTTCCAGTACAAATAAATTTTGACAAATCTTTTATCCCATTGATCAAAAATTTTATACTTCTGAATTATAGGAATAAACAAATAAACAAATTAGTTTTATTCAATATATTCATTTTTAATATTGCTGTTCTGCCGACGAGCGAGGTTGAGCGTCTCCCGTTTGTTGGGTCTTTTTCCCTTTCCATTTTCTTCAGCAAATTGGGCATTTTCTTTAGAAGTTGGGCATTTTTTGCCGTCAGCCATATTCAAGATATTTGATTTTAGATTTTATTTGAAAACCTACTTTATTTGAAGTATCTCTGGGGTTTTTTTGTCATATTTTTAGAGCAGTGTTTTTCAACCTTTTTTGAGCTGCGGCACTCAATATGCCCAAATGTGAACACAGATGGAGTTTGGGGAAAGCAGACCTTGACATTTGGGAGTTACAGTTTCTGGGATTTATAGTTAACACACAATCAAAGAGCATCCTGAACTCTTGCAACAATGGAATTGAACCAAACTTGGCATATTGAACTCTCATTACCAACAGAAAGTACTGAAAGGGTTTGCTTGGGAACTGACCTTGAGTTTGGAAGTTGTAGTTCACCTACGCCCAGAGAGCACTGTGGACTCAAACAATATCATGTTATGTTGTTGTTTGTTTTCTATCCAGAATCACAATGTTGGGAGGAGGCTCACCACTTTAAGGTCCTAAAACAGGCATGGGAAAACTTCGGCCCTCTGGGTGCTTTGGACTCAACTCCCACCATTCCTCACAGCCTGAGGCCCTTCCCTGCTTAAGTGGCTGAGGGGAAAAGGGCGTGAGGCTGGTACGAATGGTGGGAGTTGGAGACAAAAACACATGGAAGGTCCAAGTTTGCCCTTGCCAGGTTTCGACAGAGACCTCCCCCTTCCCTTCACGCCCTTTCTTCCCCCCTCCTGCCAAACACTGACTTTTCTTCTCACTCGGGCTCCTTCTCTTCAGGAGGGGAGGGGCAGGGAGGAAGACGACCCGTGCGGGCGCTACTGCAGACTCGCCCCAGAGCAAAGCGAGCTGAGGCTGAGGCTGGGAAGAAGGGAGCCCGAGTGGAGAAGGAAAAGTGTTCGACAGGAGGGGGGGAAGAAAGGGTATTGGAGGTTCCAATTTCCCACGGCACACCTGATGCTCACGGCACACTGGTTGGGAACACACTGTTTTAGATAGTATTACAGTTTTCTATTTATTTTGAATCCTGCCACCCTGCCGGAAATCTTCTAATTCTGTTAGCCAATTATTTATATTATTAATAGGATCTTCTAATATACAAATAACATCATGGGCGAATGCCCTTATTTTATAATCTTGACCTGCCAATCTCAGGCCAATCACCTCGGTCCTCTTACAGCTTTCCATAATCCTTCAATTGATCGTGCAAACGGGAGTGGGCAGAGCGGCACCCTCTGGGGCCTTTTGTTTATTTGGAATTTTCCTGTTAGGCGGCCGTTAATTTTGTTTGGTGTAAATTGCATTGGTGCGTTTTTGAAAGAATAGCCGATGTCAATTTCATCTAATAACATTTTCAAGAAGTTCCAATTCAAGTTGTCAAATGCCTTTTCCGCGTCCAGTGATAGAAGCGCAAGTTCGTTTTGGTTACAGGTATCATAATATCCTAACCCATTTAAAATTGTTCTTGAATTATCTCTTGCGCTTCTATTTGGGAGAAAACCCGATTGGTCTGGTTCTATGCAATCCTTAGAAAAAGTTATAAAATATTTGCCAGGATTGTAGTATAATTTTTGTAATCCAAATTTAATAGAGATATGGGCCTATAACTTTGAGCTTCAGCGGTATCCGATTGATCTTTCTTGAGCACAGCTATTTCTGCTTCCTCCAGGACGATGGTACATCGTTCAGGTGGAAATGTGGAAGCCCATGGTTTTTTTTGAGATGTGGCGTTAGTTCCTCTTTCATGGTTTTATAGAAAACGGTTGGGAACCCGTCCGGCCCTGGGCCTTGCTTCTTCCGTCAATCCATTAATGGCCTCTACTATTTCGTCGTCTGAGATGCCCTTATTTAGTAGTTCACAGTGTTCTTC
>JARBWK010001813.1:0-17258 GCA_030556195.1 Anolis apletophallus | reverse complement strand
CCTCTCCCTCTCCGGGCCTCCAGCTGCCTCACCGAGAATCTCATCTTCCACCTCCTCGGATCCCAGCCAGCGAGGTCCCACTGGGGTCCTGGAGGCCTTCTTCCCTTCCGCTGGACATCTCAGGTGGGGGGTCGCGGTCGGATCGGCTCACGACTGCGATTCAGGTTGTGAGTACGGTTTTTGTGTGAGCGTTGGTAGGCCGCCCAAATAACCACACTCACTCAGGTGTTTAGGAAATGCTTTATGGGTCCTTATTCCAAGGCAAAAAAACCGTACTGAGGCTTTCCCTCCAGAACTCCTGCTCTTAACTCCCGAGCCCCTCCCCTCTGGCGAAGAGCCAATCCCTGAACAGATAACAATCCTGAACAGATAACCCAAGAAGCCCCACCCCTCTTGTCCTTTTTCGCGGGAACTTCAACTACAGCAACAACACTGAACAAGAAGAGCCAAAATGGCGACCGCCCTCCGATTGCTCGATCCTCTTCCAAGATGGCGGCCGCGTCTTTGTCCACTGCTATCCCGCATTGGACAAGGCGCCGCTGACAGCAACACTGTAGAAGCAAAGCACCAGCGCCACCTAGTGTTCACCACCAGAACTTTAGCAACACTGGAGAAGCAAAGCACCAGCGCCACTTAGTGTTCACCACCAGAACTTTAGCAACACTGTAGAAGCAAAGCACCAGCGCCACGTAGTGTTCACCACCAGAACTTTAGCAACACTGGAGAAGCAAAGCACCAGCGCCACCTAGTGTTCACCACCAGAACTTTAGCAACACTGTAGAAGCAAAGCACCAGGGCCACCTAGTGTTCACCACCAGAACTTTAGCAACACTGGAGAAGCAAAGCACCAGCGCCACCTAGTGTTCACCACCAGAACTTTAGCAACACTGTAGAAGCAAAGCACCAGCGCCACCTAGTGTTCACCACCAGAACTTTAGCAACACTGTAGAAGCAAAGCACCAGCGCCACCTAGTGTTCACCACCAGAACTTTAGCAACACTGTAGAAGCAAAGCACCAGCGCCACCTAGTGTTCACCACCAGAACTTTAGCAACACTGTAGAAGCAAAGCACCAGCGCCACCTAGTGTTCACCACCAGAACTTTAGTTTTGTAAGTACTTTAGATCCATTTAGAACAGGGGTCGGGAACCTTTTTGACTCCGAGAGCCGTGAAAGCAAGATATTTGGAAATTTATTTCAGTGAGAGCCATATAATATATATAATATATTTTAAGACTGAATTCAACTAAATGTGAGTCTTTACGTACATACTATGAGAAAAGGATTCCCCGGCAGAATGACGGGACACTTCAGACCCAGCTCTGCAAAATGGGAGGAAGGAAGGAAGAGGAAGGAAGAGGGAGAATGGAGGACAGAAGGGAGGGGAGAAGGAAAGAATGGAAGAGGAAGAGGCAGGGAGGGAGATTGGAGGAAAGAAGGAAGTGGGGAGAGGGGGGGAAAGGAAGGAGAGAAGAAGGAAAGGTTGAAGGGGAGGGAGGAAGAAAAGAAGGAGGAGAATGTAGGAAAGAAGAAAGTGGGGAGAGGGAGGGAAAAGGAAGGAGAGAAGGAGAAGGTGAAGGGGAGGAAGGAAGGAAGGAAGGAAGGAAGGAAGGAAGGAAGGAAGGGCGAGAATGTAGGAAAGAAGGAAGTGGGGAGAGGGAGGAAAAGGAAGGAGAGAAGAAGGAAAGGGTGAAGGGGAGAAAGGAAGGAAGGAAGGAAGGAAGGAAGGAAGGAAGGAAGAGGGAGGGAGAATGTAGGAAAGAAGGAAGAGGGAGGAAAAGGAAGGAAGGAAGAGAAGGAAGGAAAGGGGAGAAAGGGAAGGAAGGAAGGAAGGAAGGAAGGGAAAAGAAGGAAGTGGGGAGAGGGAGGAAAAGGAAGGAGAGGGTGAAGAAGGAAAGGGTGAAGGGGAGAAAGGAAGGAAGGAAGGAAGGAAGGAAGAGGAAGAAGGAAGGAAGAGGGAGGGAGAGGGGAAAGAAGGAAGGAAGGAAGGAAGGAAGGAAGGAAGGAAGGAGGGGAAAGGAAGGAAGGAAGGAAGGATGAGGGAGAATGGAGGAAAGAAGGAAGGGGAGAGAAGGAAATAAAAGGAAGGAGAGAAGGAAAGGGTGAAGGGGAGGAAGGAAGGAAGGAAGGAAGGAAGGAAGAGGGAAATGAAGGAAGGAAGGAAGTGGGGGAAGGAAGGAAGGAAGGAGAGAAGAAGGAAAGGGTGAAGGGGAGGAAGGAAGGAAGGAAGGAAGGAAGGATGAGGGAGAATGGAGAAAAGAAGGAAGGAGAGAGGGAAATAAAAGGAAGGAGAGAAGGAAAGGGTGAAGGGGAGGAAGGAAGGAAGGAAGGAAGGAAGGAAGGAAGGAAGAGGGAGAATGGAGGAAAGAAGGAAGTGGGGAGAGGGAGGGAAAAGGAAGGAGAGGGTGAAGGGAAGGAAGGAAGGAAGGAAGGAAAGAAGAGGGAGAATGGAGGAAAGAAGGAAGTGGGGAGAGGGAGGAAAAGGAAGGAGAGAAGGAAAGGGTGAAGGGGAGGGAGGAAGGAAGGGGAGAATGGAGGAAAGAAGGAAGTGGGGAGAGGGAGGGAAAAGGAAGGAGAGAAGGAAGGGGAGAGAAGAAGGAGGGAGGAAGGAAGGAAGGAAGAGGGAGAATGGAGGAAAGAAGGGGAGAGAGGAGAGGGTGAAGGGGAGGAAGGAAGGAAGGAAGGAAGAGGGAGAATGGAGGAAAGAAGGAAGTGGGGAGAGGGAGGAGAAAGGAAAGGGTGAAGGGGAGGGAGGAAGGAAGGAAGGAAGGGGAGGAAGGAAGGAAGGAAGGAAGGAAGGAAGGAAGAGGGAGGGGAGAATGGAGGAAAGAAGGAAGTGGGGAGAGGGAGGGAAAAGGAAGGAGAGAAGGGGTGAAGGGGAAGGAAGGAAGGAAGGAAGGAAGAAGAATGGAAGAAGGAGGAGGGAAAAGGAAGGAGAGGGTGGGAGGAAAGAAGGAAGTGGGGAGAGGGAGGGAAAAGGAAGGAGAGAAGAAGGAAAGGGTGAAGGGGAGGGAGGAAGGAAGGAAGGAAGAGGGAGAATGGAGGAAAGAAGGAAGGGGAGAGAGGGAAATAAAAGGAAGGAGAGAAGGAAAGGGTGAAGGGGAGGAAGGAAGGAAGGAAGGAAGGAAGAGGGAGAATGGAGGAAAGAAGGAAGTGGGGAGAGGGAGGAAAAGGAAGGAGACAAGAAGGAAAGGGTGAAGGGGAGAAAGGAAGGAAGGAAGGAAGGAAGGAAGGAAGGAAGGAAGGAAGGAAGGAAGAGGGAGGGAGAATGTAGGAAAGAAGGAAGTGGGGAGAGGGAGGGAAAAGGAAGGAGAGAAGGAAAGAGTGAAGGGGAGGGAGGAAGGAAGGAAGGAAGGAAGGAAGAGGGAGAATGGAGGAAAGAAGGAAGGGGAGAGAGGGAAATAAAAGGAAGGAGAGAAGGAAAGGGTGAAGGGGAGGAAGGAAGGAAGAGGGAGGGAGAATGTAGGAAAGAAGGAAGTGGGGAGAGGGAGGGAAAAGGAAGGAGAGAAGGAAAGGGTGAAGGGGAGGGAGGAAGGAAGGAAGGAAGGAAGAGGGAGAATGGAGGAAAGAAGGAAGGGGAGAGAGGGAAATAAAAGGAAGGAGAGAAGGAAAGGGTGAAGGGGAGAAAGGAAGGAAGGAAGGAAGGAAGGAAGGAAGGAAGGAAGGAAGGAAGGAAGGAAGGAAGAGGGAGAATGGAGGAAAGAAGAAGGGGGGAGAGGGAGGGAAAAGGAAGGGGAGAAGGAAAGAATGAAAGAGGAAGGAACAGGGAGGGAGGGAGAATGGAGGAAAGAAGGAAGGAGAGAGAGAGGGGGGGTCTATATGTGTCATGTGCCTCCCTCTCTCTTTCCTTCCCAGTCTGAATCAATGAGCCTGCAGTACCGCCAGGGGCCTCTAGAGGGGGCGCGCGCACAAGGCAGGCCAAAGGAAGACCCATGAGCTGGCGTCGTTGGTGCTGAGGAGTGAGTGCCCCCCCAATGGCCTGTAGGGGCCCCCAGAGGCCACGCAGACCCACCCTCTCCCCTCAGGGCGGGCACCAGCCAAACCCTCCCGACAGGTGGCCTTTGGGCGGTCTCTGTGGCAAAACTACCAGAGAAGCAGGCCCAAAGCAGGCCTCTCCTGTTTAATATTACATTTAATATACTAAATAATATAACAAGCGCATTGATGAATAAAAAGGCCAATCTGAGATAGGCAAGTTCGGTTGCAGAAAGCACAGCAGAAAGTCTCCTTGGGTGATGTCGTTTCCAAGTTGCGGCTCTTCCTGCGTTGTCGAGACCCGTTCGGCGTGTCTTCTCGAAAGAGGCCGCAGCCTTGTGGAGAGTGCGTCTCCATGCCTTCTCTCGATGTGAGGCCAGGGTGGACCGTTGGTGGTGGTCAATCTGGCCGAGCCTGAGGTGTCGTTTCAGGGAGTCCTTGTATCTCTCTTTGGGGGTGCCTCCCTTGCGCTGACCATAGAGTAGTATGGTCACCTCTGTGTTGATGGAGGCAGGCAGGATTTTCCCCGGGTACTGGTTGTGGGGGGTCGGGAGCAGGTGAGGGTTTTGCCCTCCTTTCTGCTAGAGATCCCTGTGTACAACTAGTGGGCCACTCTGTGACACAGAATGCTGGACTAGATGGGCCGAGGCCCGATTCAGCATGGCTCTTCTTATGTTCTTATGTTCTTATGTTCTTATCTTTGGGAGGCGGTGGTCCTCCATCCTAGAGACCTCGTGCCCTGCCCAGCGCAGCTGTGTTCTCAATGGCATGGCCTCAACGCTGGTGATCCGGGATGTGTCCTTCGAGCCTGTGCAATGGACGTTTCTGGTGGAGCGCAGCGTGCACAGAACTGGCCTCACCCTTTAAACCAAAGGTTCGTCTGCCGGGGCCTAGCAAGCTTAGGACGGTGGCAGCAAGGACAGCAACATTCGTCACATGGTCGGCCCAGTGTATATTTAGGATTGTGCGAAGACAGCGCTGATGAAAGCGTTTGAGGAGTCGTAGGTGTTGGCGATAGGCGACCCATGTTTCAGACCCATAGAGGAGAATAGACAGTACGATAGCTCTGTACACACTGATTTTGGTGCTTTGCCTCAGGTGCTTGTTGCTCCAGACTCTTTTGTGAAGCCTTCCGAATGCACTCTATGCCTTTGCTAATCTGTGATCTATCTCTTTATCAATCTTGGCATCTGAAGAGATGATGCTTCCCAGGGAGGTGAACTGCTGAACGGACTTAAGCACAGATGTGCCTATGCTGACGTGGGGATGATGGTGTTCTTCCTGTGGTGTGGGCTGGTAGAGGACTTCCGTTTTCTTCAGGCCGACTTCCAGCCCAAACATCTCTTCAGCTGTTGCAAAGCAGGACGTGAGGCGCTGCAGGGCTGCTTCTGAATGGGCGACAAGGGCAGCATCGTCTGCAAAAAGCAGCTCACGGACTAGAGAGTTTAGAGTCTTAGTGCGAGCCCTCAGGCGGCTTAGGTTGAACAAGCTGCCACCAGTACGATAGCGTATATATATATGCCGTCCTCTTCTTCTTTGAGGTCTGCTGTAGCCCTTTGGAGCATCATGCTGAAGAAGATTGTAAAGAGGGTTGGTGCAAGAACACAACCTCAGGTCGTAGGTTTGGTTCGAGTTTCCTTCTCTAGATGGTTGACCTCACAGGGTTAGACAAGCACCATCTGCCTGGGTTTGAAATCAGAGTTTTCCTTCTCTTAGGATGGTTGCCAAAAGGCTAGAGAGCCCATCCTGCCCGTTGACGCTCTTTGTCAGACCCTTTGGTTGTGACCTGCCTGGCGTGGGAGGCCCTACCGGTGACTATTATGCCACCGCCAGCATGGCGCACAACTTCATTAGGGTACGCAAACCTCTCCCCCCACATCAAGGGGCACAACTGGAGAGGAAATTATACTATTTAGTGTATTGTATATTATTCTTACATTATTATATTATATTATACTAACATACAATAAATAATATAATAATATAAATAAGAATAATATACAATACAATAAATAATATAATATAATAATATAAGAATAATATATAATACAATAAATAATATAATCAATCTATGTATATAAGAAAAGTCAGTTTTTGCGGGCGGTGGGTGGGTGGTGCGACCGAGCGAATATGTGCCAGCGTTTCGATTGGCTGCAACTGTAGGCTTATTTGCATAAATGGCTGTGACTGGCCAGCCTCCCAACATTCCAACACAGCACAGAGAGGAAAGGGAAGGGCCTGAGGCAGGCATCAATGGCTGGAGTTGAAGTTAGCCAGTTGACAGTTTTTTTTGGTTGGAAATGGAATGTTCAGTACCTTCACCCAATACACTTCTAAGGTGACTCAGAGGGAAAGCAAAAGGCCTCAGGCACTCAGCCACTGCGGCCCACAGCAATGACGGATCAGGACCAAACATGGCAAACAAGGGACCAGTGGACCACTTCACAACCTGGTGTGGTTTAGGGCAGGATGGGCCATGAATGATGGGATTTGCAGTACCTTCACCTCATTCACTTCCCAAACAACACTGCAGCCCATATAAATCACAGACCAGGCCCAAAATTGACAACAAGGCTTCCTTAACTTGATTTTCCTGACTAGGCCTCAGCTCATGGGATATTGTTGGGCTTCCTCAACTTGATTTTCCTGACTAGGCCCCCAACAATGACAGAACTAGACCAAACTTGGCACACAGACCCCCCAAGATGCACCCGACACCCTGGTGCAGTTTGAGGAAGGATGGACCATGGATGATTCATTTCCTTAGAGCACTGTGGCCCACACCAATGACGAACTATGGCACACAATGCCTTCCTCAAATAACCCGGGCACTGCCAGGTCCCCGAACTAGTATAATAATATAAGAATAATATACAATACAATAAATAATATAATAATATACAATAAATAATATACAATAAGAATAATATATAATACAATAAATAATATAATGTAATATAAGAATAATATACAATACAATAAATAATATAATATAACATAATAATATATAATACAATAAATAATATAATAAAAGAAAATAATATAAGATTAATATACAATACATAATATAATAATATAAAATAAGAATAATATAAAATACACTAAATATAATATTATATATATATATTATATATACACACAGTATATTCTTATTTATATTATCCTTATACTATTGTATTATGTATATATTATTTTATTTTATATTAGCCTACATATTATTCTTATTCTAAATTATATTATATTTATTAGATCGGACATAATTTTTCTTTTATATCTTCTTTTTGTTTAAATGTTATAACATATAATTCTTATTTTAAATTTTATTATATTATTTGTCGTTTTATCCTTACCCTTTACCATCTTATTCTTACTGTACATCATTTATTATATTATATATTATTGTTTTATACCTTTCTAGCCGTTCCCTGCCACACGTTGCTGTGGCTTAGTCTGTGAATATGTGCTTTGTTTGTGTATATATTTGTGTATATGTCGTGCATATATATATGTGTGTGTGTGTGTGTGTGGTTTTGCGCATGCGTTGTAATGTATCCAGTGATTATTATTTTCAAATATTTAATATTTCACATTTGGCCCGGCCAGAATGGTTTTACATTGTCTGTGATTGCTTATGTATAAGTTATATTGTATTGTTTTATTATTTGCTGTTGTGTTGTTTATTATGTGTCATTGGGCTTGGCTTCATGTAAGCCGCCCCGAATCCCCTTGGGGAAATGGTGGCGGGGTATAAATAAATTTTATTATTATGAATAATTTTTTATTTTTTGGCTTTGTAAATCTCTTCTGATGCATTTTTTGGTGTTTTTACAACTCGTTGGCCTTATAGGTGTCTTGTGTCTTAAATTTGGTGTCAATTCGTCCAGTGTTTTTTGTGTTATGTTAATCCCACAAACGAACATTACATTCTTATTTATATAGATGACCATCTTCCTCGTGTTGAGGTGGGATCTCTTTTCCTGCCACTTCATCCTAGTCCTCCATTGGATCCTTTTTGGAGAGAAACAATCTCCTTAAAGCAGTGTTTCTTGCCTCTCGCTCTGTCTCTCCGTCTCTCCATCTCTCTCTCTCTCTCTTTGGGGCACCAGCAGGGCCAATCAACACCGGCCAAGAAGCAAGCAGTGGCCTTGAAGCACCGGTGGTGATGATAGGGCAGCATTGGCCCAGGCGACCCAGTCCGAAGCACACGAGGAGGGACATCTATGTCTGAAGCACACAAGGCGGGATCTCTATGTAGGTGAACTACAACTTCCAAACTCATGGTCAATTCCCAAGCAAACCCTTTCAGTACTTTCTGTTGGTAATGAGAGTTCAATATGCCCAGTTTGGTTCAATTCCATTGTTGCAAGAGCTCAGGATGCTCTTGGATTGTGTGTTAACTATAAATCCCAGAAACTGTAACTCCCAAATGTCAAGGTCTATTTTCCCCAAACTCCATCTGTGTTCACATTTGGGCATATTGAGTATTCATGCCAAGTTTGGCCCTGATCCAACATTGTTTCAGTCCACAGTGCTCTCTGGATATAGGTGAACTACAACTCCAAAACTCAAGGTCAATGCCCACCAAACTCTTATAGCATTTTCTCTTGGTTATGGGAGTTCTGTGTGGGAAGTTTGTGTCTTTCTGCCATTCCTGCCAGGATATCTATGTTGTGTTCATCGAAACAGGTCCAGGTTTCTCACTGAGTGTATAAATACATTTAAAAACCTATTAACTATATGTATGACTGTGTTAGAGTGTCATTTTGTGTCATTTTGGTTGGTGGTGTGCCCCAGGATGTTGTAAATTTTAAAAATGTGCCGCGGCTCAAAAAATGTTGAAAAACACTGCCTTAACGTGTCCTCCTTTCAAATTTTGTGTCTTTATATTGCGCTTGAGACTGCGCCGTCCATATATGTGTCTGAGTTTTTTCCTTGTTTGTTTTCCTCCCAGGATTACCATCAACAAGGACACCAAAGTGCCCAATGCCTGCCTCTTCACCATCAACAAGGAAGACCATACGCTCGGGAATATCATTAAATCGTGAGTAAGGAGAGTTCGCGATGGTGGTGACGGCACTCGCATTTCTCCGTGAAGGCTTTGGAAGCTTCCCCATCTCACAGAGAATTATCCTTTATTTATTTATTGTGTCAGGAGCGAGTTATTTATCATGTCAGCAGCGAACCAAACAGTTGTATTGCATTTAAAAAAAACACAACACAAAGTTTGCAAACTTGGTATTTAATTAAATGTCCTTTGACTAGTAGCTGGTCACTGGTGTCGCTGTGAGGAGGTCCTCCATTGTGCATGTGGCAGGAGGGCTCAGGTTGCATTGTAGTCGGTGGTTTGTGGTGTGCTCTTCTCCACACTCGCATGTCGGGGACTCCACTTTGTGGCCCCGTTTCTTAAGGTTGGCTCCACGTCTATGATATTGTATCTATCTCTCTCAGATAGATAGATAGATAGATAGATAGATAGATAGATAGATAGACACCATCCTCAGGTTACAAACATCCGATTTACAAAGGACTCCTAGTTACGAAGGGGGCTGGACTGGGTGACCTTTGGAAGTCCCTTATTTATTATTTACTAGCTTGGGCACCCGGCGGTGCCCGGGTGTTTTGAGAAACATAGTAGTTGGTATTTAGCAATTATTTAATTTATTTATTTATTTCTTCGGTTTTATATTCCGCTCCTCCCTGCAGGCTCGGGGCGGGTAACAATAAAGTATACATGGGCGACATGTCCTCGGCATGCAGCCCTACAAATACATAAAAACATGTTAAAAGCACAGTCCAACGAATTCCAAATACAGGGGGCATACTGGAATTTTACAGTATGCTGTCCATTGAGGCCTAAGGGAATGCTAGTCCAAAGAGGGCGGTCTTACAGGCCCTTCTGAAGGGGGCTAATTCTAGGATGGCCCGGGTACTGTCCGGCAGAGAGTTCCACAGGGCTGGAGCTGCCGCGGAGAAAGCTCTCTGACGAGTCGCGGATAGGTGGCAGGAGCGGACTGGTGGTATAGTCAGTAGGTTATGTTCCTCTGACCGCAGTGATCTCGGGGGCAAATACGGGATAAGGCGGTCCCTCAGGTACGCAGGCCCTAGACCATGCAAGGCCTTAAAGGTTAATACCAACACCTTGAAGACAATTCGGTACTCAATAGGAAGCCAGTGCAGCTGCCGGAGAATGGGCGTGATGTGCTCTCTTACCGACGAGCCCGTCAGCAAGCGAGCAGCGGCGTTCTGCACTAGCTTGAGTTTCCGGATTGTCGACAGGGGAAGGCCAACGTAGAGGGCGTTACAGTAGTCTAGTCTCGAGATGACCGTCGCTTGGATCACCGTAGCCAGGTCATTCCTGGACAGGTAGGGTGCCAGTCGCCTAGCCTGTCGTAGGTGATAGAAGGGCCCCCTGCAGACCGCGGCGACCTGAGCCTCCATGGTCAGCAGGGAGTCCAACTGCACACCCAAGCTCTTAACCGCCCGCCATGAGGGGCTAAGTCGCCCGCCATCCAGGGTACCCACCCACCCAGCCCAGGGCGACCGGGCCATAGGATCTCCGTCTTCGACGGGTTCACCTTCAGCCGGCTGGCACGCAGCCACCCAGTCACGGCTTCTAGGCATCGATGGAAACAATCGGGTACGGTATCCGGCCTGCCGTCCATTCTCAGCAGAAGCTGGGTGTCATCCGCATACTGATAACACTCCAGACCAAAGTCGCGGGCCAGCTGGGCCAGGGGTCGCATATAAACGTTGAATAATAAGGGGGGAGAGGATGGCCCCCTGGGGGACCCACAATTGCGGGGACCTCCCGGACACCCCCCCACCCCCCTCCCCACGTTGTCCCCGGCCCCGGAGGAAGGAGACCCCCACCCTCCATTGAAGTGCGGTCCCCCACTCCGGGGCCGGCTAAACGGTGGGTCAACAGTGCGTGATCTACCGTATCAAACGCTGCTGTCAGATCTAACAAGACGAGCAGGGCTGACCCGCCCTGGTCCAGCTGGCGGCGGTTGGTCTGTAATGGCGACAAGCACGGTCTCCGTCCCATGCCCAATACGGAAGCCGGACTGGTAGGGATCAAGTCCAGCTGTGTCATCTAAGAACCGCTGCAGCTGATCCGCTGCTGCCCTCTCAATTACTTTGCCCAAAAAGGGCAAGTTGGACACAGGCCTGTAATTGGAGGGAGCCGAAGGGTCTAAATTCGGCTTCTTCAGCAGCGGTCTTACCATAGCCTCTTTCAGTCCCCCCGGGAAGACTCCTTGCTCAAGGGAGCTATTTATGATCGTGCCCAGGGGGCCTCGTAGCCCCTCCCGGCAAGATCTAATGAGCCAGGAGGGGCACGGGTCGAGGGAGCAAGTGGTTGGCCTAGCTGCAGACAATAACTTATCAACAGCTGCTGCGTCCAGTTTCTGAAACCGGGTGAAGGCGGACCCGCCGAATGGTGGCGGGGTCTCGAGCTCACTAACCGTATCAACCGTGGCTGGAATGTCCCGGCGGAGATTCGAAATCTTGTCAGAAAAATAGTTCTGGAAAGCCTCAGCTGTTGGAGCCAAACCCCTATCATTTGGGACAGTTGGGATTGTTGTCATAGACCGAATTATCCTAAAAAGTTGCGCTGGGCGTGAACTCGCTGACTCTATCAAGGAGGCATAGTAGACTTTTTTCGCCTCCTTGATAGCTCGCTCATAAGCCTCCTTGAACTGCTTATAAGCCGATTTCGATGCTCCGTCACGGAGACTCCGCCACACGCCCTCTAGCTGTCTCCTCCTCCGTTTCATCGCCCGCAGCTCCTCGGTGTACCATGGCGAGCGATTTCTACGGGGGATGAGAGAGCGCGTCTGGGGCGATCTCGTCTAGGGCAGTGGCAAGACTGGAATTCCAGGATTCCACCAGCCCATCGACCGAGTCGCAGGGGAGTTCCCAGTCCCTTAGAGCATTCAGGAACCTAGTGGGTTCCATAAGTCTCTTCGGGCGAACCAAAATAGGTTCCGCACCCTTACCGGGAGGGGGGACCACGTCCAATCGGACTTCCAGGACACTGTGATCCGACCATGGAACCTCCATGACGGAGGTTAGGGTCACTTGAATTCGGGCGCGAAGATCAGATCTAATGTATGTCCGGCGCAGTGCGTGGGGCCGGTCCTACACAGTGAGAGTCCTAGTGCCTCCATGGTGGACACCAGGTCCATGGCTGCTGTGATGGGGAGGTGGTGTCGGGCGTGGACATTGAAGTCCCCAAGACAATAAGCTTAGGGACCCTCAATGCCCACTCCGCAACCACCTCCAGCAGCTTAGGTAGACCTCCTGCCGGTGCGTTGGGTGCACGGTACACCAGCAGGAAGGCTACACTCTCACCAAAATCCCACACCAGGCCCACACACTCCACCCCGGGGATGTTCGCCGTCGGGATTGTCCTGGAATGAAACTTGTCTCGACTGAGAATGGCCCCCCCTCCCCCCCCGCCCCTCTGTCCTCGTCTGAGTGGCTCACAGTGGGATCATGAAATCACTGAAGGTACTGCAGGTCCCATCATCCATGGTCCGCCCACCTCCAAACAGCACCAGGACTCAGAGTGGGTCATGGAGGGTCTGTCTGCCAAGTTTGGCCTTGATCCATCATTATTGGGAGTTGCAGTGGGATCATGAAATTACTGAAGGTACTGCAAGTCCCATCATCCGTGGGCCACCCTCCTCTAAACAGCACCAGGATGTAGAGTGGGTCATGGAGGCTCTGTCTGCCAAGTGTGGTCTTGCTCCTTCATCATAAGGCGTTGACATGGTATTATGGAAGTAGTGAAAGCACTGCAAGTCCCATCTCTTCGGCGTCGAGTATTTATGCCACAGCGGAATAGGCAACAGAAATATAGAAGTTTAATTCCCCATCGGCCCAATAAACTCCAGTCTCTGTTCGTGTGAATAATGACACTCTCATTCAATTCACAAGGTAAAAATATAACTTTGTATTGAATTGTATTTAACAATAACAAGCTAAGCATGGAAAAACAACAGCAATCACAGCTACCTTCCTAAACATCCTTTCCTCACAGATATTTAATCCCAACTGTCCTGTTCAACGGACAATTCCCAACTGTCAGATCCCAACTGTCACTTCTTAACTGACAAAATCCCCAAGATTCCATTTATCAGTCCTGAGACAGCGCCATCTGGTGTCAAACATGTCACACTGCAGAAAATACATCTTGTGCTGACTCATGAATTGCCATTCAAAATGCAATAATCTGACACCATCATGCGTAGTGTACCCTCCTCCAAAGTGCAGCAGGTCATGGGGGCTCTGCGTGGGCAGTTGGGTCTGTATTGGTTATTGAATGAGGGTCACAGTGGTCTTAGGAAGTTATTGGAGGTACAGGAAGTCCCATCATCCGTGCCCCCTCAAAACTGCACCAGGATGTAGAGTGGGTGTTGGGGGGGGTGCGGCAAGTGTGGGGTTTTTTGTGTGTTTTAAGAGGCGTAGTCAGGAGAAATAGGAAAAGTAAGTGTTACTATGAAATCAGGCTAAGGCCTAGCCAGGAGAATCAAGTGGAGGAAGTGCTGTTGTGTGTGGAAGGCGAGGCCTAGTTGGTAAAAGTAGCTAAAGGAAGCCTGTTTGTAAAGTAGTATCTGTGAGAGCTTTGAGAATAGGGAAGCAAGAATGGTGGCCAATCAGAGCCGGTGTAGCAAATGTTCACTCAGTTTGGTTCAGGTCCGGCTGAGGCCTAGTCAGGAGAATCAAGTTGAGGAAGCCTTACTGTCAATTCAGGCTGAGGCCTAGTTCGTAAAATCAGCTGAAGGAAGCCTTTTTGTAAAGAACTCTGCCTGGCCCCTTTGAGATTTGGGATGTTGGAATGCTGGCCAATCCATGGCCCAGCCTCCCTCAAACTGCACCAAGGCGTAAAGTGGGTCTTGGGGGTTCTGTGTGCCAGGTTTGGTTTTGTTGTCTCATTGTTGGGGGCTGCAAAGTGTTTTGGACTTAAACTCCCACCATGCCTGACTGCCTCAGGCCTTTTCCTTACCTCCCTCTGGCACTTTAGAGTCTCGGAATGTTCGTGTTGGCTGGCCAGTGGGAGTTGTTTATGCAAATAACCCCACAGTGGGAGCCAATCCGAAAGCTGCCACATTTCCTTCCGCCCTTCCGCCCTCCGGACACATACAAACATACATACATACAAACATTCCGCTTTATAAAGGTATAGAGATAGAGATTTCGTATCAAAAGCATTGCATAAATTAGTATAAAACTGATAAAAATAGAAGGAGCACAAGCGGCTAAATATCTTTTGACCAAAACGGGCAATAGCAACAGCATTGTCTGTAGCCTCCAACACTTTTTCCTCCGTACATGAGGCAGGGCACAGTGGACGAGCATAGAGATGCTGAGTTGTCTCTTCTGCTCCACAGTCCTTCCAAATTTATGATGCAATATCTCATACACACACACACACACACACACACAGGCTGGAGTTACACTTCCAAAGTATCCCTGTTTGCATTAAATATCATATTTAACCTTACTTAAAGTAATACAATTATAATATAATAATTTGCTATACCCTGTTTCCCCGAAAATAAGACATACCCATAAAATAAGCTGTAGCAGGATTTCTAAGCATTTGCACAATATAAGCCAAACCCCAAAAATAATACACAGTGATTGGCGAGATTATGCAGCGTAGAAGGTTGGCTCCCCCTATCAGGTCCCGGTCGCTCTTTGCGTGGGGCACGCTGAGGCACCAAGGAAGACTGAGAAGGTAAACGTCTCCTCTGAAGTGAGGAGCAGGACTGCTTGAGGTATTATTATGTGCCCTCAGGGGGAAGAAGTAAAGCTGTGGTTGCCGTTATACTCAGCACTATGGGTCCCTCTTCTCTTGCTTTTTCCCTTTCAGGTCGCCATCAAAGACAAACAAGAAAGAATTGAATAGCAGCATGCGCTTGGAAACGAACCATGTTGTGTTTTCTCTCCAGTAGCCAACTATATATCAAAGGACAAGAATGCATCAGATCTTGCCGCCGTCTCTTTCTTCCCACCTCTAAGGGCCCCGCCACCGCCCGGCCCCCTTCGTCGCCTTCTTCCTCCGCCTCCAGACTCAGAATCCATCTGCTTCAGCCGGCGACGCCACTGCGCCTGCGCCAGGGAAGGCTCCCAGACGACGCATGTGCGGTAGTGCGGTCTCCCTTGACTGAAGGAGGAAGACTCGAGCATGCGCCCTCTCTGCTGCGGCGCCCTTCGTTTCAACTTGGGCCATTGCCCCAGCGTATTTTTGCTCTGAATTTCGTGTCCCGTATAATTACGGGATAGGAGCTGAAAATACAGCACACGGAATACAGAGCCAAAATACAGGATGTTCTGTATAATATGGGACACAGAATTCAGAGCCAAAATACGGGATGTACCATATAATACGGGACAGGAGCTGAAAATACGGAACATGGAATTCAGAGCCAAAATACGGGATGTCCCGTATAATACGGGATAGGAGCTGAAAATACGGAACATGGAATTCAGAGCCAAAATACTGGATGTCCCGTATAATATGGGACAGGAGCTGAAAATACGGGACACAGAATTCAGAGCCAAAGTATGGGATGTCCCGTATAATACGGGACATGGAATTCAGAGCCAAAATACGGGACGTCCCTTATAATGCGGGATAGGAGCTGAAAATATGGGACATGGAGTTCAGAGCCAAAATAGGGATGTCCTGTATAATACAGGACAGGAGCTGAAAATATGGGACATGGAGTTCAGAGCCAAAATAAGGACATCCCGTATAATACGGGACAGGAGCTGAAAATATGGGACATGGAGTTCAGAGCCAAAATACGGATGTCCTGTATAATACAGGACAGGAGCCTAAAATACGGGTCACAGAATTTAGAACCAAAGTACGGGACATCCCGTATAATACGGGACGGGAGCTGAAAATACGGGACATGGAATTCAGAGCCAAAGTACGAGCGTGCCGTATAATACGGGAAAGGAGCTTAAAATACGGGACACAGAATTTAGAACCAAAGTACGGCATGTCCCGTGTAATACGGGACATGGCATTCAGAGCCAAAATACGGGACAGGAGCTGAGAATGCGGGACACAGAATTTAGAGTCAAAATACGGGATGTCCTGTATAATATGGGACAGGAGCTGAAAATACGGGACACGGAATTCAGAGCAAAAATACGGGACATCCCGTATAATACGGGACAGTTGGCAAACCTAGGTGCAGGAGTTAATAAGGGGAGTGAATAGGAAAAGAAGTTTCAGTAAACAGAGACAGTCCATGCAGCCATTAATACGCTTGCCTTGACTTCAACAGAACTTATTTATTTATTTAAGGCATTTATATGTCGTAAATATTTATATTTATATTTAGATAGCAAACCGAAAGAAAGAATCTGTTCCTAGCAGTTTTGGAATCAGGAAAAGGTCTGTAAATGATTTGTGAGGGCTCTCTGGAAATGGGAGCCAATGGGAAATCCAAACACACCACCCACATAGAGGAGGTTACAGCCCTGGTTCTGGGCACAAGGGTGCTTCCTACGGGGTCATGTCCACCCAGTATCCCTCCACCCGGTCTTCATCGGCCATGCGAGGGGACCTCAGGCAGGAAGGGCGCAGGCAGGAGAAAAGGCCTCTGATGGACCGCCGGGCAGAAGCCCAGATGGAGTCCGTATTGCTCTCTTCGGAAGTGCTGGTCTCGGCCAAATAACCCAGGAGGGAAAAACCGGGCGTCCATACCGGGGAAATGGCCCTAGATGGCATTCTCCGGTGGTGATGTCTTCCCAGTATTCTCCTAAAGACTGATACAGGACCAGCAAGGCGGCTTCTCCCCTCTCATTCATCCACAGCCACGGTCTGGGTCTCCTGAGGGTCCCTCCAGCCCACTGATGTAGTCCTCCTCTGCTGTGGGTGCTTTTGGCCTACAGCCATGGTCTGGGTCTCCTGAGGGTCCCTCCAGCCCACTGATGTAGTCCTCCTCTGCTGTGGGTGCTTTTGGGCCACAGCCACGGTCTGGGTCTCCTGAGGGTCCCTCCAGCCCACTGATGTAGTCCTCCTCTGCTGTGGGTGCTTTTGGGCCACAGCCACGGTCTGGGTCTCCTGAGGGTCCCTCCAGCCCACTGATGTAGTCCTCCTCTGCTGTGGGTGCTTTTGGGCCACAGCCACGGTCTGGGTCTGCTGAGGGTTCCTCCAGCCCACTGATGTAGTCCTCCTCTGCTGTGGGTGCTTTTGGGCCCACGGTCAGCCATGGTCTGGATGTCTCCTGAGGGTCCCTCCAGCCCACTGATGTAGTC
>JARBWK010001812.1:0-17263 GCA_030556195.1 Anolis apletophallus | reverse complement strand
GGAAAGCTCACCAGGTTGTCAGGAGTAGGTGAGAAAGTAACTAGGAATCTCACTGGCTTTGCAAAGGAGTAGTGAGAAAGTAGTTGGAAACTCACCAGGTTGTCAGGAGTAGGTGAAAGTAACTAGGAATCTCACTGGCTTTGCAAAGGAGTGAGTTGAGAAAGTAGTTGGAAAGCTCACCAGGTTATCAGGAGTAGGTGAGAAAGTGCTGGGAATCTCACTGGCTTTGCAAAGGAGAAGTTGAGAACGTGGTTGGAAACCTCACCAGGTTGTCAGGGTAGGTGAGAAAGTAACTAGGAAACTTCACTGGCTTTGCAAAGGAGTAGTTGAGAGAAAGTAGTTGGAAACCTCACCAGGTTGTCAGGAGTAGGTGAGAAAGTAACTAGGAATCTCACTGGCTTTGCAAAGGAGTAGTTGAGAAAGTAGTTGGAAACCTCACCAGGTTATCAGGAGTAGGTGAGAAAGTAACTGGGAATCTCACTGGCTTTGCAAAGGAGTAGTTGAGAACGTAGTTGGAAAGCTCACCAGGTTATCAGGAGTAGGTGAGAAAGTAACTAGGAATCTCACTGGCTTTGCAAAGGTAGTTGAGAACGTAGTTGGAAAGCTCACCAGGTTGTCAGGAGTATTTATTTATTTTATTTATTTATAAATTCGATTTGGTAGACCGTCTCTCTGGGCCAAGAGGCTTTACAGCATAAAATCAATAAAACATCAATAAACAGATAAAAGACGATATACCCAAAGCCCCCCCACAAATGATCCGGCAAGCACAAAGTAACTACGTAGGGTGATAAAGTAACTACTTAATCTCACTGGCTTTGCAAAGGAGTAGTTGAGAAAGTAGTTGGAAATCTCACCAGGTTGTCAGGAGTAGGTTAGAAAGTAACTAGGAATCTCACTGGCTTTGCAAAGGAGTAGTTGAGAAAGTAGTTGGAAACCTCACCAGGTTGTCAGGGTAAGGCGAGAAAGTAACTAGGAATCTCACTGGCTTTGCAAAGGTGTTGAGAAAGTAGTTGGAAAGCTCACCAGGTTATCAGGGTAGGTGAGAATGGGAATCTCACTGGCTTTGCAAAGGAGTAGTTGAGAAAGTAGTTGGAAAGCTCACCAGGTTGTCAGGAGTAGGTGAGAAAGTAACTAGGAATCTCACTGGCTTTGCAAAGGAGTAGTTGAGAAAGTAGTTGGAAACCTCACCAGGTTGTCAGGAGTAGGTGAGAAAGTAACTGGGAATCTCACTGGCTTTGCAAAGGAGTAGTTGAGAAAGTAGTTGGAAACCTCACCAGGTTGTCAGGAGTAGGTGAAAGTAACTGGGAATCTCACTGGCTTTGCAAAGGGTAGTTGAGAAAGTAGTTGGAAAGCTCACCAGGTTATCAGGAGTAGGTGAAAAGTAACTAGGAATCTCACTGGCTTTGCAAAGGAGTAGTTGAGAACGTGGTTGGAAAAAGCTCACCAGGTTGTCAGGAGTAGGTGAGAAAGTAACTGGGAATCTCACTGGCTTTGCAAAGGAGTAGTTGAGAAAGTAGTTGGAAACCTCACCAGGTTGTCAGGAGTAGGTGAGAAAGTAACTGGGAATCTCACTGGCTTTGCAAAGGAGTAGTTGAGAAAGTAGTTGGAAAGCTCACCAGGTTGTCAGGAGTAGGTGAGAAAGTAACTAGGAATCTCACTGGCTTTGCAAAGGAGTAGTTGAGAAAGTAGTTGGAAACCTCACCAGGTTGTCAGGAGTAGGCGAGAAAGTAACTAGGAATCTCACTGGCTTTGCAAAGGAGTAGTTGAGAAAGTAGTTGGAAAGCTCACCAGGTTATCAGGAGTAGGTGAGAAAGTAACTGGGAATCTCACTGGCTTTGCAAAGGAGTAGTTGAGAACGTAGTTGGAAACCTCACCAGGTTATCAGGAGTAGGTGAGAAAGTAACTGGGAATCTCACTGGCTTTGCAAAGGAGTAGTTGAGAAAGTAGTTGGAAACCTCACCAGGTTGTCAGGAGTAGGTGAGAAAGTAACTAGGAATCTCACTGGCTTTGCAAAGGAGTAGTTGAGAAAGTAGTTGGAAACCTCACCAGGTTATCAGGAGTAGGTGAGAAAGTAACTGGGAATCTCACTGGCTTTGCAAAGGAGTAGTTGAGAACGTAGTTGGAAAGCTCACCAGGTTATCAGGAGTAGGTGAGAAAGTAACTAGGAATCTCACTGGCTTTGCAAAGGAGTAGTTGAGAACGTAGTTGGAAAGCTCACCAGGTTGTCAGGAGTATTTATTTATTTTATTTATTTATAAATTCGATTTGGTAGACCGCTCTCTCTGGAGCCCAGAGCGGTTTACAGCATAAAATCAATAAAACATCAATAAACAGATAAAAGACGTATACCCAAAAGCCCCCCTCCCCACAAATGATCCCGGCAAGCAATAAAGTAACTACGTAGGTGATAAAGTAACTACGAATCTCACTGGTTTTGCAAAGGAGTAGTTGAGACAGTAGTTGGAAATCTCACCAGGTTGTCAGGAGTAGGTAAGAAAGTAACTAGGAATCTCACTGGCTTTGCAAAGGAGTAGTTGAGAAAGTAGTTGGAAACCTCACCAGGTTGTCAGGAGTAGGCGAGAAAGTAACTAGGAATCTCACTGGCTTTGCAAAGGAGTAGTTGAGAAAGTAGTTGGAAAGCTCACCAGGTTATCAGGAGTAGGTGAGAAAGTAACTGGGAATCTCACTGGCTTTGCAAAGGAGTAGTTGAGAAAGTAGTTGGAAAGCTCACCAGGTTGTCAGGAGTAGGTGAGAAAGTAACTAGGAATCTCACTGGCTTTGCAAAGGAGTAGTTGAGAAAGTAGTTGGAAACCTCACCAGGTTGTCAGGAGTAGGTGAGAAAGTAACTGGGAATCTCACTGGCTTTGCAAAGGAGTAGTTGAGAAAGTAGTTGGAAACCTCACCAGGTTGTCAGGAGTAGGTGAGAAAGTAACTGGGAATCTCACTGGCTTTGCAAAGGAGTAGTTGAGAAAGTAGTTGGAAAGCTCACCAGGTTATCAGGAGTAGGTGAGAAAGTAACTAGGAATCTCACTGGCTTTGCAAAGGAGTAGTTGAGAACGTAGTTGGAAAGCTCACCAGGTTGTCAGGAGTATTTATTTATTTTATTTATTTATAAATTCGATTTGGTAGACCGCTCTCTCTGGAGCCCAGAGCGGTTTACAGCATAAAATCAATAAAACATCAATAAACAGATAAAAGACGTATACCCAAAAGCCCCCGAGAAAGTAGTTGGAAAGCTCACCAGGTTTGGAAAAGTTAGGTGTAGTTGAGAAAGTAGTTAAGAAACTCATTGGGTTTTGCAAAGGAGTAGTTAGGAGAGTACCGTATGTACCGGCATACTAGATGACTTTTTAGCCCTGAAAAATCTTATTAAAAGTTGGGGATTGTCTAGTAAGCCGGATATTAAATTTTAAAAACTTAAATATAAGTAAAATAAAATAGTAAAATTAAACTACCGTACCTTGGGGGGGAGGGGGGAGGAAGGGCGCAGGGAGGAGGAGCGGCAAGCCACACCGCCAAGAAGACAGCCCGCTGGACTGCCCCGCGTCCCCGCCCGCCCCGGGATCGTGACGCAACGTGAAGGCAATCCCCCCGGCCCACCCGGGGGGATTGCTTGCAGAAAGCAGGAAGGGTCACCATCACTTCCTGCTTCCTGTTGCACATGCGCGCAGCAAGCCCATCCCGTCCCGCCCCCGCAGCGTGCGTGGGATGCGCGCTGAGGCACTCTGGAAGGTGTAGTTTCATGGCTCCTATGCCTCCCAGACTGCCCCAGCACGCCCATCCCACGCATGCTGCAGGAAGCAGGAAGGGATGGGCCTGCCGTGCGGCGAGGGAACCGAGAGAGCGCGCGGGGGTAGGCCAGAAGGGCCATCCTCGCATCGTGCCACGCCACGATCCCAAGGCGAGCGGGGACAGCCCAGCAGGCCGTCCTCTCGGCAGCGCGGCCCTCCACTCCTCCTCCTCTCCTTTGCCCCCCTCCGCTCCTCTCGGACCCTCTGCTATGGCATCCAGGGAGGGAGGAAAGAGAGCAGATCGCCCCCAGCCAACACCATGGAATGGGGACCCGTCTTAAACGACGAGTATATCCTTAACTCTGTATTTTTTGTTTTAAATTTGAGGGGTCGCCTTATACCCCCAGTGGTCTAGTACGCCGGTACATACGGTAGTTGGAAATTTCACCTGGCTTTGAAAAATTAGGAGTAGCTGGGGTTTTGCAAAGGTCAGGCACAGTTGAGAAGGTAATTGGGAACCCGAATCTCACCGGCCTATGACTCAACCGCTTTCTCAACTAATCATGAACTTTACAAAACTCCGGGCGTTTTGACAGCCGGTGTCTACACCATAAACTTAATCTATTTTGGGGAGAAGGTCTTTGTTTCTGGAGAAAGAGCCCGGCATCCTGTTAATGCATGGCATACCAAAGTGTCCGGACTGTGGATGGTTCCTGACCCCAAACATCCTGGGAAAGGACTTGCCCAAGGAAGCACGCTGGCTGGGTTGTGCCCCACTCCCTGGCTGTCTTTTGCTCATTGGTGGCTTTGAATAGCAACGTTTATCCACTGGTTTAAGTTTTATGGCATCTGCTGAATGGTATTTGTAACTTGTGTATCTGATTTTTGCATCTGTTTTCTGCTGCTCCAGAGACTGGGACACAATGGAGTCACGGAAAAGAAGTTCTGGTTAAAAGTTAGGCAGAAAATCCTGACAGAAAGAGCTGTTCAACGCCAAAATATTCTGAATTGGTGTCTCCTTCTCTGGAGGTTTTGAAGGCAAGGCTGGGTGGCCATCTATCAGGAGGGCTGTGATTGCGCTTCCTGTCTGGCAGAAACAGGTTGGACTCTTAGGATCCCTTCCAACTCGACAAGCCCGGATCAGCGTATTTGGTGCCCTAGGCCAAAACGCGCCTGGCGCCCCAAGCGCGGAAAGCCCCGCCCCAGGGCGTGGACAGCCCGCCCCAGGGCGTGGAAAGCCCCGTCCCCAGTGCGTTGCTGCGCATAAAGGCAGCAGCCCCGGGTGTGGGGCTTCTGTCCGCCTCTTCCTCCCACGACCGAAAGTCGGTCGCGGGAGGAGGAGGAGGCTGGTGCCGTGTGGCTTCTGTCACCTCCTCCTCCCGCGACCGAAAGGAGGGCACGAGGAGGCGACGGAAGCTGCACGGCCAAGGGGCTTCCGTCCACCTCCTCCTCGCGCCCTCCTTTCCATCGCGGGAGGAGGAGGCGGACAGAAGCCCCACGGCCGGTGCCATGCAGCTTCCGTCACCACCTCCTCCTCGCCGCCTGGCCCGCCCCCTTGCAAAGGAAGGAGGCAGTGAGGAGTCGGAGGAAGGGAAGCATGCTGGCGGGCGGCTTCCCTTCCTCCTCCTTGCTGCCTCCTTCCTTTACAAGGGGGCAGCCCAGGTGGGCGATGGCAAGGGAGGTGCCATTCCTCCTCCCCCCCCCCTGCAGCGCTCCCCGCCCTCTCCCAAGATATGATGAGAGGGCGGGGAAAGTGCTGCGAGGGGGGCGTTTAAAAAAATAGTTTTCAGGGGTCCGGATCTGCTGCCCTCTCCAAGGCTGCCGCCCTAGGCCTTGGCCTAGGGTGGCCTTATGGGTAATCCGGGCCTGCAACTTGATGACTCTGTGGTTCTATGACTCTATGATACAGAATGAGCATTCCTTATTTGGAAATCCGAAATACTCAATTCCACTCTAGGTGTTTGCTGAGTCTTCCAGGCTGACTCTACAGTCCCCTCTAGCACAAACATACCACGGAATGGCTTTGGAGGACCTAGAAACGTCCTAATGAGGATTTATTTTGCTGGATGTGCCTCGCTGAAACCAAGGCTACCGATCCCATGGCTATGTGGGTTGTATTGTAACTCAGATACAGAAAAATCTAGCGAAAGAGAGGCTCAATCCATGGTGTTCCTCGTAACTCTATGACCCCGATGTTATTTTCTGGCAGCTTTACAAGATCAACAAACCGAGGACCGAGGTTCAAGACGGCCTTTGATGAGTTGGAACAGAGAGACCAAGATTGTTTAACATCTACATGCGACCACTTGCCAAGTTGGTGCAGAGTTTTGGTCTGGAGTGTCACCAGTACGCTGATGACACCCAGCTGGTGCTGAGGATGGATGGCCGACCGGACTCTGTACCCGATTGTTTCCAACAATGCCTTGAAGCTGTGACTGGTTGGCTACGAGCCAGTCGGTTGAGAGTGAATCCATCGAAGACGGAGATCCTTTAGTTGGGTCAACCGGGTGGGTGTGAGGTCCGGCTGCCTACTCTGGACGTCAAGGCATTACGCCCGTCGCCTTTAGTAAAGCAGTTGGACCCGCTGTTGACAATGGAGGTCTCCGCTGTCAGCAGATCCGCTTTCTACCATCTGCAGCAGGCTAGGCGGCTGGCGCCCTATCTCTCCAGAAATGACATAGCCATGGTAATCCAAGCGACTGTCATCTCGAGGTTAGACTACTGTAACGCCTTTTACATTGGTCTTCCTTTGTCATCCGGAAGCTTAAACTGGTGCAGAACGCGGCAGCGAGACTCTTGGCCGGAGTGCCAGGCAGAACTCATATCACTCCAACTCTGCAGCAGCTGCACTGGTTACCAATTGATCATCTTCAAAGTGTTGGTCTTGACCTTTAAGGCCTTGTATGGTCTGGGGCCAGTGTACTTGAGGGACCGTCTACTCCCATATGTTCCCCAGAGATCTCTTTGCTCTGAGGATCTCAACCTCCTGCAGATCCCCTCCCTGCGAACCATCCACTTGTCGTCAACCAGACAGAAAGCCTTCTCCGTGGCAGCACCATATCTATGGAATTATTTACCACCTGAAGTACGTGAAATTAGTAAGCTGCCAGCCTTCCATAGAGCTTGCAAAACGGTGTTGTTCCGGCAGGCATTTAGCCTTTAACCTCCTGGTTTTAGCGGAATATTGTCCAATTGTCTGATTTTACTGGTTTATGCTTCTTATTATAGTTCGATATGTTGTAAACTGTCCTGAGCCAATCTGGAAAGGACGGTATACAAATCGAAATAATAAATAAATAAATAAAATAAGATGGTCAAAGGTCTGCAAGCCAAGTCCAGCCATCAGAAGAAAAGGCTTGAAGGCGGCACCTGAGGGGCATCCTCAAAGATGTGGAAGGATGTCCAGTGGAAGAGCTGGAGAACGACACGGAGCAAGGCAAGGATCCATATCAAAGTGCTGTGGATGCTGGGTTCGCTGTCCTTTCCCTGATTGGGATTCATGGCTGAATGAAAAGGTGCATAAGAAAGGCCAGCCTGCTTTCATTGGGTGGGAGACCGCCCTCAATGGGACACTGGCCCTGGGGGGCATCTTGCGTGCCCATATGGTTGCCAGGTGGAGAAGCCAGGCTCCTGTCCCTTTAAAAGCGTGCAAAAGAGGGAATCCCGGTTAGTCAGAAGTGCAGACGATGCCAAATTGGGAGGGAAAGCAAATACCCAGAGGGCAGGATCTCCCTGAGCAGATTATAGAGCTGGGCCAAAACTAACAAAATGGAGTGTTCTGCACTTAGGCAATATCTAGGTATCTAGGATGGGTGACCCCTGGCTTGAAAACCGTCCATGCAAAAGGGGTCTAGGAGTCTTAGTGGACCACAAGCACAACATAAGTCACCAGTGTGATGCAGCAGCTGAAAAAGACAATGCAATTCTAAATGCCTCTATATGTCTAGTGTGTTGTTGAATGAGTCTGGAGCAACAAGCACCTGAGGCAAAGCACCAAAATCAGTGTGTACAGAGCTATCGTACTGTCTATTCTCCTCTATGGGTCTGAAACATGGGTCACCTATTGCCAACACCTACGGCTCCTTGAACGCTTTCATCAGTGCTGTCTTCGCACAATCCTAAATATACACTGGACCGACTATGTGACAAATGTTGCTGTCCTTGAGCAAGCAGGGGTCACCAGCATTGAGGCCATGCTATTGAGAACACAGCTGCGCTGGGCAGGGCACGTCTCTAGGATGGAGGACCACCGCCTCCCAAAGATACTACCCTATCTATGGTGAACTCGCCACGGGTCAGCGCAAGAGAGGCGCCCCCAAAAAGAGATGTAAGGACTCCCTGAAGCAACATCTCCGGCTCGGCCAGATTGATCACCAACAATGGTCCACCCTGGCCTCACATCGGGAGGCATGGAGACGCACTATCCACAATGCTGCGGCCTCTTTTGAGAAGACACGCCGAACGGGTCTCGAAGAGAAACAACAACACAGAAAGAACCGCAACTTGGAAACAACATCACCCAAGGAGACTTTCTGCTGTGCTTTCTGCAACCGGACTTGCCTATCTCAGATTGGCCTTTTTAGTCATCAACGCGCTTGTAAAAAGCTTGGGGTGAGTCCTTCCTAAGAATCTTCATTCACGAAGTAATGCTGAGGGTGTTGAATGCTTTCATGGCAGGAATCACTGGGTTGCTGTGAGTTTTTGGTGCTGTCTGGCCACAATCCAGTAGCATTCCCTCTACCCCTGGACCAATTGCACCTGAGTCCCTCACTCTATTTTCCTCTGTGTATGTATTTATTTGGTTTTCTGGGTGGGTGAAATGAGACCCCCATAAGATGTAGATTTAAAACCCGGCCGCAAGCGTGGGAGGCACGGCCAGCCTGATAGCTCTCTTTGCGCTGCTTTGTTAACCGTTTCTTTGGGCTCTTTGTTGGAGAGGGGAAGGCGCAGCAAGGGACGCACAACCACAGCCCTGCTCCCAGAGTACCTGGAAGCCATTCCTGGTTCGGGGTTTATCAGCTGTGAGGGGCAGCTCAGCGGGAGGACCACAACCGCTCCTTCTTGTGGGGGGCCTTTGGGGAAGGAGTGGGTTTCTGCTTGAATTTCCATCTATAGGGAAATTGGGTAGAGTCTACCTATGGAGGCCTTCTCATTCCAGAAGCTTGAGCCATGGCAGCAAAACTGGTACCAAACTGCATTAATCCTCCAGTGTAGATGCAGCCCAAGTGACTCCTTTCCCAACTTATGGCAGCCCTCGGCTGACTCTTCCTTGTTCTTTACTCAGGAAGACTTGCTCAGGAGCAGTTGTTGCCTCCAGTGTTTTTCAACCTTTTTTGAGCCGCGACACATTTTTTACATTGACCAAATCCTGGGGCACACCACCAACCAAAATGACACCAAATGACACTCTAACACAGTAACACATATAGTTAATATGTTTTTAAATGTATTTATACACTCAGTGTGAAACCTGGGCCTGTTTCGAGGAACACAACATAGATATCCTGGCAGGAATGGCAGAAAGACACACACGAAGGTCTTGCTCAACACCTGTCAGTCTCTCTCTGTGTTTAGTTTTTATCGCAGTCAAGCTAGAGAAGCTCATCTCACACAGATATGGGAGCAATGTCAAAATAGACCAACAGAAAATACTAGAAGGGTTTGTGGGCATTAACCTTGAGTTTTGGAGTTGTAGTCCACCTACATCCAGAGAGCACTGTGGACTGAAACAATGTTGGATCAGGACCAAACATGGCATGAATACTCAATATGCCCAAATGTGAACACAGATGGAGTTTGGGGAAAATACACCTTGACATTAGGGAGTTATCGTTTCTGGGATTTATAGTTGACACACAATCAAAGAGCATCCTGAACTCTTGCAATAATGGAATTGAACCAAACTTGGCATATTGAACTCTCATTACCAACAGAAAGTACTGAAAGGGTTTGCTTGTGAATTGACATTGAGTTTGGAAGTTGTAGTTCACCTACACCCAGAGAGCACTGTGGACTCAAACAATGTTATGGTATGTTGTTGTTTGTTTTCTATCCAGAATCACAATGTTGGAAGGAGGCTCACCACTTTAAGGTCCCTCAAACAGGTGTGGGGAAACTTCGGCCCTCTGGGTGCTTTGGACTCCAACTCCCACCATTCCTAACAGCCTGAGGCCCTTTCCTGCTTAAGTGGCTGAGGGGGGAAAAGGAAAAGGGCCTGAGGCTGCTAGGAATGGTGGGAGTTGGAGTCCAAAACACCTGGAAGGTCCAAGTTTGCCCATGCCAGCCTTCGACAGAGACCTCTTTCTCCCCCTTCGCGCCCTTTCTTCCCCCTCCTGACCAACACTTACTTTTTCTTCTCCACTCGAGCTCCCTTTTTCAGGAGGAGAGGGGGAAGGGAGGAAGACGTGACCCGTGTGGGCGTTACTGCGCAGATCCGCCTCACGTCTTCCTCCCTTACCCCTCCCCTCCTGAACACGCTGACGCTGCCCCCTTGGATCAAAATGGTGGCAGCGTGAGCAGAGCGAGGCAAAGCGAGCAGAGCGAGGCTGGGAAGAAGGGAGTCCGAGTGGAGAAGAAAAAGTGTTCGGCAGGAGGGGGAAGGAAGGGGATTGGAGGTTCCCATTTCCCACGGCACACCTGATGATCGCTCACGGCACACTAGTGTGCCACGGCACACTGGTTGGGAAACACTGGTTGCCTTGGATTTCTTCTGAGGATGAGAATATGGGTTGCGTCAGGTGTCCTCACTGATCAGCAAAGATTCAAACCCTGGGCATTCCTAGGAGACCAGGGTTCAAATCCCTGCTCAGCCTTGGAAACCCATTGGGAGACCCTGTGCCTGTCACACTCTCTCCGCCTCCGAGGAAGGCAGGTACTCTTTGAAGCCGCACAGCAACAATAGCAGAATGGTTACACCTTTTGGGGCTCTCCTTGTGTAACTTTGAACTGAATTTTATTTTTATTTCATTTATTTCTAACCCGCCCTTCTCTGTCCCCGAAGGGGGACTCAGGGCGGCTGACTAAAAGGCAGCAATTCGATGCCGCATACACAGGAGGCAAAACAACAACACATCATAAAATACTACAAAACAGATAAAAACAATCAAATATCAATAATTAACCACATGATCCCCGTTCCGCACTCATAGGCTGTCCAAGCCAAGTCCACAGTCCACCTCCACAATTCTGTCATTATTCAATTGTCCGTCCACTGCCCCACATCAACCAAACGCCTGGTCCCAAAGCCACGTCTTTAGCTTTTTTCTAAAGGAAAGGAGGGAAGAAGTTGACCTTATTTCACTGGGGAGCAAGTTCCACAGGCGAGGGGCCACCACCGAGAAGGCCCTGTCCCTTGTCCCTACCAACCGTGTTTGAGACGAAGGTGGGATCGAGAGCAGGGCCTCCCCAGAAGATCATAAATTTTGAGGTGGGACATAAGGGGAGATACGTTTGGACAAGTAAGCTGGACAGTTCCATTGCACAACAGCCTCTCAGTTTCAAGTAGCTTCTGTTACACACCAGATGATACAACTCTAACGCCCAATAGTCTCTGTTTTGCACTGTCATGGACAAGATGCTACACACAAATCTTACACCTAACATCTTATCTTTCTATTTTACACTGTGATTTGCAGGGTGTTACGCCCAACTATTAAGCACCATATCTCACTTTTCTCTTTCACACTGTTAAGCACAGGATGCTACACACAATATCCTGTTTTCAACTGTTATGCACAGGATGTTACACATAAGATCCCCTCTTTCTGCACAGGATATTATGCCCAACTCTTATGCACAATAGTCTACCTTTCTGTTTTACATTGTTATATAAAGGACGTTATGGGCAACTATTATGCGCAATATTGCACTTTTCTATTTTACACTGCTATGGATAGGATGCTATTATATACACAACTCTTACAAACACTATCCTACTTTGGCCTCATGTTAGCCGCCCCGAGTCCCCATTGGGGAGATGGTGGTGGGGTATAAATAAAGATTATTATTATTATTATTATTACATTGCTATGCACAGCATGTCACACATGGCTCTTATGCACAATATCCCATATTTTGACTTTACATGGTTATACACAGATTATTATACACAACTGTTAAACACCTTTCCGTTTTGCATTGTTACGCACAGGATCTTATGCACAACTCTTATGCACATTATCCTACCTCTCTGTTTACATTTTTACGCACAGGATGTCGCACATGACTCTTATGCACTATAGACACCTTTCTGCTTCACACAGGATCTTGCACATATAAGGTGTTTTACAGTTATGCACAGGGTGTTACGTACGATATCTCACCTGTTTTATATAGTTATACACAGGATGTTAGGCATCACTGTTATGCACAATATCCCATCTTTCTCTTTCACATGCACAGGAAGTTGCACACAATATCCCATCTTTGTATTTCATGCAGTTATGCACAGGATGTTATGCACAACTCTTATGCGCAATATGCCATATTTTGGGTTTACACTGATTACGTGCAGAACGTTAGGTGCAGCTATTAAGCATATTTCTGTCTTGCACTGTTACGCACAGGATGTTATGCACAACTCCTACACCCAATAAGCCTGCAGCTTGTCTAGACTGGCTCAGCTGCTACTTGAACAGGTCTCTAGGAGAGAAGGACTCTCCCAGTATTTGGAGCAAGCTGGGAAGGGGCTCACCTGACCTCCTCCTCCTCACGGAAAGCATCACAGGCTTCTGGGATTATCTGTGAAGGCTTGCAGAAATGAGCAGCAGCTGAGATCGGACAAGATAAGGGGGTCTAGAAAAGATAGCCACGAGGCAACAGATAATGTCGTACTTTGTACTCTTGCATCTTGGCAATGATGCCCCTTAGAATTCTGGATCTTCACCCTTGGAATCCTGTTCAGGACTCTATGGAATCCTGAAGCTCCTGACAACAGGAGAGCCCAAAATGTGACATATAGTCACCTGTTTCAAATAGTTACGCACAGGATGTTATGCATTACCGTCAAGCACAGGTTGTCACGCACAACATCCCACCTGTTTCATATAGTTACGCACAGGATGTTACACATTACCATCAAGTACAGGATATCACGTACAACATCCCACCTGTTTCATATAGTTACGCACAGGATGTTACGCATTACCGTTAAGCACAGGACATCACGCACAATATCCCACCTGTTTCATATAGTTACGCACAGAATGTTAGGCATTACCATTAAGCACAGGACATCACGCACAATATCCCACCTGTTTCATATAGTTACGCACAGGATGTTACGCATTACCGTTAAGCACAGGACATCACGCACAATATCCCACCTGTTTCATATAGTTGCGCACAGAATGTTAGGCATTACCGTTAAGCATAGGATGTCACGCACAATATCCCACCTGTTTCATATAGTTACGCACAGGATGTTACGCATTACCGTTAAGCACAGGACATCATGCACAATATCCCACCTGTTTCATATAGTTACGCACAGGATGTTACGCATTACCGTTAAGCACAGGACATCATGCACAATATCCCACCTGTTTCATATAGTTACGCACAGGATGTTACGCATTACCGTTAAGCACAGGACATCACGCACAATATCCCACCTGTTTCATATAGTGTTAGGCATTACCGTTATGTTTCACGCACAGGATGTTACGCATTACCGATGGACATCATGCACAATATCCCACCTGTTTCATATAGTTACATTACCCCACCTGTTTCATTAAGCACAGGACATCACGCACAATATCCCACCTGTTTCATATAGTTATGCACAGGATGTTACGCATTACCGTTAAGCACAGGATCACGCACAATATCCCACCTGTTTCATATAGTTACGCGTGTTACCCATTAAGCACAGGACATCACACACAATATCCCACCTGTTTCATATAGTAACAATGTTACGCATTACCATTAAGCACACATCACGCACAATATCCCACCTGTTTCATATAGTAACGCACAGGATGTTACGCACATACCATTAAGCACAGGACATCACACACAATATCCCACCTGTTTCATATAGTAACGCACAGGATGTTACGGATACCATTAAGCACAGGACATCACACACAATATCCCACCTGTTTCATATAGTTACGCACAGGATGTTACGCATTACCGTCAAGCACAGAACGTCATGCACAATATCCCACCTGTTTCATATAGTAACGCACAGGATATTACACATTATCGTCAAGTACAGGACATCATGCACAATATCCCACCTGTTTCATATAGTTACGCACAGGATGTTACGCATTACCGTTAAGCACAGGACATCACGCACAATATCCCACCTGTTTCATATAGTTACGCACAGAATGTTAGGCATTACCATTAAGCACAGGACATCACGCACAATATCCCACCTGTTTCATATAGTTACGCACAGGATGTTACGCATTACCGTTAAGCACAGGACATCACGCACAATATCCCACCTGTTTCATATAGTTGCGCACAGAATGTTAGGCATTACCGTTAAGCATAGGATGTCACGCACAATATCCCACCTGTTTCATATAGTTACGCACAGGATGTTACGCATTACCGTTAAGCACAGGACATCATGCACAATATCCCACCTGTTTCATATAGTTACGCACAGGATGTTACGCATTACCATTAAGCACAGGACATCACACACAATATCCCACCTGTTTCATATAGTAACGCACAGGATGTTACGCATTACCATTAAGCACAGGACATCACGCACAATATCCCACCTGTTTCATATAGTAACGCACAGGATGTTACGCATTACCATTAAGCACAGGACATCACACACAATATCCCACCTGTTTCATATAGTAACGCACAGGATGTTACGCATTACCGTTAAGCACAGGACATCACACACATATCCCACCTGTTTCATATAGTAACGCACAGGATGTTACGCATTACCATTAAGCACAGGACATCACGCACAATATCCCACCTGTTTCATATAGTTACGCACAGGATGTTACGCATTACCGTCAAGCACAGAACGTCATGCACAATATCCCACCTGTTTCATATAGTAACGCACAGGATATTACACATTATCGTCAAGTACAGGACATCATGCACAATATCCCACCTGTTTCATATAGTTACGCACAGGATGTTACGCATTACCGTTAAGCACAGGACATCATGCACAATATCCCACCTGTTTCATATAGTTACGCACAGGATATTACACATTATCGTCAAGTACAGGACATCATGCACAATATCCCACCTGTTTCATATAGTTACGCACAGGATGTTACGCATTACCGTTAAGCACAGGACATCATGCACAATATCCCACCTGTTTCATATAGTAACGCACAGGATATTACACATTATCGTCAAGTACAGGACATCATGCACAATATCCCACCTGTTTCATATAGTTACGCACAGGATGTTACGCATTACCGTTAAGCACAGGACATCACGCACAATATCCCACCTGTTTCATATAGTAACGCACAGAATGTTAGGCATTACCATTAAGCACAGGACATCACGCACAATATCCCACCTGTTTCATATAGTTACGCACAGAATGTTAGGCATTACCATTAAGCACAGGACATCACGCACAATATCCCACCTGTTTCATATAGTTACGCACAGGATGTTACGCATTACCGTTAAGCACAGGACATCACGCACAATATCCCACCTGTTTCATATAGTTACGCACAGAATGTTAGGCATTACCGTTAAGCATAGGATGTCACGCACAATATCCCACCTGTTTCATATAGTTACGCACAGGATGTTACGCATTACCGTTAAGCACAGGACATCATGCACAATATCCCACCTGTTTCATATAGTTACGCACAGGATGTTACGCATTACCATTAAGCACAGGACATCACACACAATATCCCACCTGTTTCATATAGTAACGCACAGGATGTTACGCATACCATTAAGCACAGGACATCACGCACAATATCCCACCTGTTTCATATAGTAACGCACAGGATGTTACGCATTACCATTAAGCACAGGACATCACACACAATATCCCACCTGTTTCATATAGTAACGCACAGGATGTTACGCATTACCATTAAGCACAGGACATCACACACAATATCCCACCTGTTTCATATAGTAACGCACAGGATGTTACGCATTACCATTAAGCACAGGACATCACGCACAATATCCCACCTGTTTCATATAGTTACGCACAGGATGTTACGCATTACCGTCAAGCACAGAACGTCATGCACAATATCCCACCTGTTTCATATAGTAACGCACAGGATATTACACATTATCGTCAAGTACAGGACATCATGCACAATATCCCACCTGTTTCATATAGTTACGCACAGGATGTTACGCATTACCGTTAAGCACAGGACATCATGCACAATATCCCACCTGTTTCATATAGTTACGCAGGATATTATTACACATTATCGTTAAGCACAGGACATCATGCACAATATCCCACCTGTTTCATATAGTTACGCACAGGATGTTACGCATTACCGTTAAGCACAGGACATCATGCACAATATCCCACCTGTTTCATATAGTTACGCACAGGATATTACACATTATCGTCAAGTACAGGACATCATGCACAATATCCCACCTGTTTCATATAGTTACGCACAGGATGTTACGCATTACCGTTAAGCACAGGACATCATGCACAATATCCCACCTGTTTCATATAGTAACGCACAGGATATTACACATTATCGTCAAGTACAGGACATCACGCACAATATCCCACCTATTCCATACAGTTACACACAGGATGTTACGCATTACCGTTAAGCACAGGACATCATGCACAATATCCCACCTGTTTCATATAGTAACGCACAGGATATTACACATTATCATCAAGTACAGGACATCACGCACAATATCCCACCTATTCCATACAGTTACACACAGGATGTTACGCATTACCGTCAAGCACAGGACGACACGCACAATATCCCACCTGTTCCATATAGTTATGCACAGGATGTTACGCATTACTGATACACTCAATATCCCACCTTTCTGTTTCACACTGACATTACAATAGCTCCCCTTTTTTACATTATCATGCATAGGATGTTATGGCCAATTCTTGTGCACAATATCCCCACCTTTTGGTTTTACACTGTTACGCAGAGGATGCCGCTTGTAACCCTGTCCTTCTCCTTCATAGCTTCTCTTGAGCTGCAGAAAAAAAGACCTTGGCTCATCACGCTTGACTGGCTTTCCTTTTCTCTTCCATCACTTATGTCTGTATTTTATGACACACCCCCCCATCCATCCATCCCTCTCCAACCCTCCTCCCCATTTCCCCGCCAGTTCTGCCCCCACATTCTGCTGATACACAAAATGGGCCTCCATCCAAGGACCATATCAGATCTACGTCTCTCCTTCTCTCTCATCACCGGCGCCAAGCTACAGTTAAGGGGAAATTATTATAGGCGGGTCTCAAACACAACCCAGGCCCTTACTCCAGAGCAGCCCCATGCCCGTCAAAAGGGCTCCCA
>JARBWK010001811.1:0-17270 GCA_030556195.1 Anolis apletophallus | reverse complement strand
GGGCAAGGCAAGGCATCCCTCTCTAGATCCGACTTGGGTGGAAATCAAGGAAGCAAGCAAGTAGGGCGGGGGAAGAGGGGAGCGGGTCTCACCGAGGGTGAAGAAGGGCAGCTCGGCGCGTTTTACTGGTGGTTGTGAGGTTGCAAAGGGTGGCCGGGGAAGCAGAGAGGCGCCGAGAGGAAGGGATGCCGCCGAGAAGCGTAGCCCTGAGCAGAGCCAACGAGAGGGCTTGGTTTCCCCCGCTCCCCGTAGCTCTATCTGATACGGTTTGAACCCAACGCCAGCTAGGGAAGGGAGCCTTGGCAGGAGTCCCGAGTCGAAAAAACACCGAAGCCCGAAGCAAGGAGGGAGAAAGGGCTGTCTGGCGGGCGGGGGAATGCGCCCTTTACCAGATGGCGCCCCACGCAGCGGCGTCCTTTGCCTACTGGTAGGACCGCCCCTGTCCATCAGTTGGATCTAGTGTTTCGATGGAGGGGAGTCACAATCTCATTCTGTTCTGTTTTGATCAGAAACTCACCTGGGATCATCCTGTGTCCATTTCTGGAGACCACAATCCAAGGAGGAGAGGGACCGGCAAAAGGGTCCAGAGAAGGAAGGGCCACCCAAAGGGTCAAAGATATTTGCAGATTGTTCTCCTCGGAGCCAAACCAGATATCCCAGGGAAGAATACACAGGACAGGAGGAGCTGGTGAATGCCAATCTCTTTAAGCAAATGCCAAAAAGGGCAGAGCTACGGATATGTGCCTTTCCTAGTCTTAGGGTGAGTCCACACTGTAGAACAGTGACCCCACTTGACCTGCTTTGGGTCAAGGTTATGGAATCCTGGGAGTTGTAGTTTGGGAGGCGGCATCAAGGCAGACAGGGCCTGAGCCCTAAAGTGCACCTGTGCTGTAGAATTAAGTCGCTGTTGAAATAAAAGACAGTAATTTTACTTACGGAGATATCTATGGAAGAGTCCGGGTGGTATTTTATTTTATTGTATTGTCAAATAAAGCAGAAGAAAGAAGAGACGTTTCTCTAGCACAGTGTTTCCCAACCAATGTGCCGTGGCACACTAGTGTGCCGTGAGCGATCATCAGGTGTGTTGTGGGAAATTGGCACTCTCCCCCCTCCCAGCAGCCCCTTCACACGTTTCCAAGAAACAAATTGAGCCTCTCCGCTTGGAATTTTGTTTTTTTACTATTTCACTGGATTTTTCGAGAGTGGCCTCCCCCCACCCCCAAGGAACTGTTTATAACAGCTTCATGACATCCATAGTTATCTGGAAGCAAGTTTCTCTCAGGGTGAAATTTCACAAGGGTCTGGAGAACAAGCCCTATGAGGAGCGGCTTGAAGAGCTCGGCATGTTTAGCCTGAAGAAGAGGAGGCTGAGAGAAGGCATGATAGCCATGTATAAATATGTGAAAGGAAGTCATATACATGTTGTGTTCATCGAAACAGTCCCAGGTTTCACACTGAGTGTATAAATACATTTTAAAACATATTAACTATATGAATTACTGTGTTAGAGTGTAATTTTGTGTCATTTTGGTTGGTGGTGTGCCCCAGGATTTTGTAAATGTAAAAAATGTGCCGTGGCTCAAAAAAGGTTGAAAAACACTGCTCTGGCACATGCTGCTTGGAGATCACCAAGCAGAGGGTTCCCATCAATATGCCCCAGTTGCAGACCTACTAAAACAATACTAAGTTATCCATATTTGCCGCTTTTTCTAATCTGCTGCCGTCCAAATCAATGGATCTTATTATCCCCAATTCCCAGTCTTTTCCCCCTTTCCTTTCCTGGCTGCCAATTAAGCACCGGATCGCCTTCAAAGTGTTGGTTCTTACCTTTAAGGCCTTGCACGGCCTGGGGCCAGCGTACCTGAGGTAAAGTGGGTTTGGTACTTTTCCGTGCAAAAAGTACAGTCAGAGAGTGATGCTACATGCGTGTTTAGCTTTGAGATGCGGGTTCCTGTGCCAAGAATCAGACAGGCACTTGCAATATGAGAATAACACTGTGATTGAAGCATTCTAATACACCCTGTGCCTGACTTGAGATAACATAGGCTAGATGGGTGAAAGCAGTACAGATTGTGCTATGGGAGAACTTAATGCGAATAGAGAAAGCACTGCGCATGACAGAGAGTCTGACCCCCTCCGTTGCTGGCACGGAGCCTGGAAGTCAATGTTTCCAATTAGGGAACATCAGAGACTCAGGATTGATAACTGTACTGTGAGAAAGAACTAACTTATAAATGACTATTGTTCTCATTCATAGGTGTGACTTAAAGATGTGATGCTAATGAAAATGCAATGTTTATTGGATTAATGAAATGTCATGTAAGCAACAGTAATCACCAGCCAATTATGATTGTTTTTATCCATGAAGAAGGGGTGGGCTTAACTGAAATGACTCCATTGGGGTATAAATGTCTTTGTATTGGAAGTGACGGGGTCTTTTGCCCCTGATTGCAGCGTGTTCTGCTGGCAGAAGCCCACCAGCTGGTGCCAGAAATAAATCCTTTTGATTTTCACCTATTTCACAGTTGCCGTGTGTTCTTCCTCATCCTTGTACCCGCACGTTCAGGTAGCTTGGTAAAGTTAACTTGGTACTTGGAGTTCCATAACTCCTAGATTTGGCTGCTTCAGAGGGACCGTCTCACTCCATATTGCCCTTCGAGATCACTACGGTCCGAGGATGCTAACTTCCTGGAGATACCATCGACAAAGTTGGCACGCCTAACATCCACTCGCCGGAGGGCGTTCTCTGTCATAGCTCCCACGCTGTGGAACGCCCTCCCGGCTGAAACCAGGGCCTTGAGGGACCTGCTCCCGTTTAGACGGGCATGCAAAACCCATCTGTTCAAGCAGGCCTTTGGCGAGTAGGCCCGTGTATCTTTAAGTATGCTATTGCTGAACTGTGTTGTTGTTCCTGCTACCATTGCTATTTTAACTGTTTTTATTGTTTTTATTGTTGTTATTGTTTTGTTTTTACTGTGCCTTTGGCTCTGTGAGCCGCCGCGAGCCTCCGGGAGTCGGCGGCATAGAAGCCTGAATAAATAAATAAATAAATAAATAAATAAATAGTGCTAGCCCTTAAGGTCAGAAAATGTGGAGGAATGGCTATATATCTAAGCATGGAGTTGAGCATAAGAACAAAAGAACAAAAGTGAGGAACAATCAAGGGAGAAGATGGGTTGCTGGGAGTTTTCCGTGCCGTGTGGCTATGTTCCAGAAGCACTCTCACCTGACATTCAGCTCACATAAGGGAGAAGATGTTCATGGAAGAAAATCAGCCCTATGGAATCCACTTCGGATGCTGCTATTTTCTTATATTGCAAACATGCACTTCTCTCTCTCTGTGTGTGGGTGTGTGTGTGTGAGGAGCAACTTGAGAAACTGCAAGTTGCTTCTGGTGTGAGAGAATTGGCCATCTGCAAGGACATTGCCCAGGGGATGCCTGGATGTTTAATGTTTTACCATCCTTGTGGGAGGCGTCTCTCATGTCCCTGCATGGGGAGCTGGAGCTGACAGAGGGAGCTCAACCTGCTGTCCCCAATTTGAACCACTAATCTGTCAGTCGCCGGAGCAACTGTTTAACCCAGGGGTGCCCACACTTTTTCAGCATGCGAGCTACTTATAATAAAACCAAGTCAGAAAGATCTACCTACCTCCTCAAGGCTGGAGACGGGAGGGGGCGGGGCTTGGTGCAGCCTGATTCCGCCCCCCTTTGGCTTCCGCTCTGCCAGCAGCTTCTCCAGGCATGAGGATGGCAATGCCAAGCCAGCCTTCCGCTAGCTATGTCACCACTGGCTTGGCATTGCCATCCTCATGCCTGGAGAAGCTGCTGGGAGTGTCGAAGCCGGGGGAGGTGACGGGGCTTGGTGCGGCCTGGCTCCGAACCCCTCTGAGAAGCGCCCCATCCGGCTGGGATCGACCTCCTTCGTTCCCGGGATCGACTTCCTGGGCAGCCCTGGTTTAACCTTTTGCAGCACCGGGATGGGAACTGGGACGAATGTATTTCCTTTTTCTTCCAATATTTAATTCTATAACAACACTTTCTACACTGTGTATAAGGTCAACTCGATGGTGCTAAAGGAAGCCTGAAGGACAAACCCAAGAAGTTGTCAACCATTTATTGGGAAATAAAAAGTTACAGGAATGGACTTCATAGCTCGGGTTGCCATAGTCAAATCTGTATTTTTGACTATGGTCTGTATTTTAATGGTTATGTCGAAGAGGGGGTTCAGCAGGTGATGCTTACCATAAAACCAGTCATTGCTGAAATTCTACATAACTATTTCCAGTTTTTCACTCTGGCAACTCTTATTTGTAATTTAATTTAATGAATAAGTCAGTAGAAGTGCAATGGTTGGAAGCAGAATGGTAGTAATGACCGGGCCTTCTGAACCCAGATGTTGTTGTGACCCATGTTTCTATCTTTAACTATGTATATCAGGGGTGCTCATTATGGTGATCGGGAGCACCTAGGTGATCTTTGGCCCTCTTCCAGGTGATCTTTGGGCCTCACCAGCCCGATGGCGCGCTCCTGCCATGCGCGCGCACGTGTGCTCCCGCCAGTGCGTTTGCGGGGCTTCTTTTGCCAAAATGAGGCTTTAGTGGGCGGGCCCTGGCGCTCGTCTTGCCACACACGGTGTGGTGACATGACCGCCCATTGGTTGCTGCTGGGGGAGAGCAAGGCGATGGCACGCGCACGGATGGCATGCGAGGCTGTGGGAGGGATGGAGGGAATGTGTGCGTGTGTGAGAGAGAGAGAGAGCCAAGGAGAGAAGAAAGAAATCCGGAGAACTTTTTCGGATCCTTTTGGCAGGCAGGCGGGCGGGCGCTGGAAGGAGAGAGGGAGAGAGAGAGAAAGAGGCAAAGGAAGCCGGGCAAAGTGGAGCAAAGGCAAGCAAGCCCCGCCGCAAACCCTGCTGCTGCCCTCGGGACTCCCATTCCAAGCCGAGACCTGGGCGAGCGAGCTGTGTGGGGCTGCTTTCTTCCCTTGGTTGGGGGCGAGGAGGGAGGGCTCCGCCGTGTTCCTGGGGCTGAACCCGAGGAGGAGGGGGCTGCGGGGATGGAGACTCCACTTGCTGCTGCTGCTTGTGCCCTCGCCGCCTTTCTCCGCCTCGCCCTCCCTCGCCCTCGAAGGAGAAAGGCGCCGAGGGCCCACAGGAGAGAGAGAGAGAGAGAGAGAGAGAGGTGGCTCTTCAGAGCCGGCTAGGAAGAGCCACCCTCTCTCTCTCTCTCTCTCTCTCCCCCGTGGGCATGGACTGCCACCAGTGGGAGGGGTCTTCCTTCTTGCCAGCCGTCCACTTGGGCATCCTTTCTGAGTGACACCCTCGAAAGGAAGGAAGGAAGGGCGCCCCCCCCCCCCGTTGCATCTGTCACTTTGGGGAAGCACCTCTTCCACTCTTCCTTCTCCTGCCCAGGTAAGGAAGCCTCGGGGGAGGGGGGGAGCTGCCGTGGGGAGGCTCCAGCCTCACGTGGGTCCCTCTCTCGGTTGAGTTTCCCAGCCCAGGCAGCAGCCAAGCATCCCCTCTTCCCAGCCCTGCGCCTTTTGAGCCGCCGCCGAAGCCATATCTGGCCGGAGCGCTGGCAGGTGCACCTATAAGTACCCTCCTGCTGCGTGCGTGGGAGGGGCCTGCTGTGCACGCAAGAAGCAGGACGGGATGGGGAGTTCCTGCTTCTCAAAAGCACGCAGCAGGAAGAAGGAAGGCAACAAAGACATTAAGAGAGAGAGCGCGCGCAGGCAAAGAGGATCCCCTTCCCGGGTGCGCGCAGCGCCGAGTTCGTGGGCAGGCAAGAAAGAAGCCCCGCGCTGACGGAAGGCTGCAGTAGGAGCATGTGCGCGTGCATGCGCGCGCATGCGCGCACACGCTCACATGCACAACAGGTGATCTTTTCAACTTGATTGTTCATATAGTAGCTCACATGATGAAAAAGTGTGGGCACCCCTGCTCTAGGGCAGTGTTTCCCAACCAGTGTGCCGTGGCACACTAGTGTGCCGTGAGCGATCATCAGGTGTGCCGTGGGAAATTGGAACCTCCAATACCCTTTCTTCCCCCTTTTGCCGAACACTTTTTCTTCTTCACTCGGGCTCCCTTCTTCCCAGCCTCGCTCTGCTTGCTTTGCCTCGCTTTGCTCTGAGGAGAGTCTGCGCAGTAGCGCCCGCATGGGTCTCGTCTTCCCCCCTCCCCTCCTGAACACACTCACGCTGCCCCCTCAGATCAAAATGGCGGCAGAAGCGGCAGTGTAGAAGAAAAAGTAAGTGTTCGGCAGGAGGGGGGGAAAGGGTGCGAAGGGGGAGGAAGAGGTCTCTGTCGAAAGCTGGCATGGGCAAACTTGGACCTTCCAGGTGTTTTGGACTCCAACTCCCACCATTCCTAGCAGCCTCAGGCCCTTTTCCTTCCCCCCTCAGCCACTTAAGCAGGAAAGGGCCTCAGGCTGTTAGGAATGGTGGGAGTTGAAGTCCAAAGCACCCAGAAGGCCGAAGTTTTCCCAAGCCTGTTTTAGGGACCTTAAAATGGTGAGCCTCCTTTCAACATTGTGATTCTGGTTAGATAGAAAACAAACAACAACATAACATAACATTGTTTGAGTCCACGATGCTCTCTGGGTGTAGGTGAACTACAACTTCCAAACTCAAGGTCAATTCCCAAGCAAACCCTTTCAGTACTTTCTGTTGGTAATGAGAGTTCAATATGCCAAGTTTGGTTCAATTCCATTGTTGCAAGAGTTCAGGATGCTCTTTGATTGTGTGCTAACTATAAATCCCAGCAACTGTAACTCCCAAATGTCAAGGTCTATTTTCCCCAAACTCCATCTGTGTTCACATTTGGGCATATTGAGTATTCATGCCAAGTTTGGTCCTGATCCAACATTGTTTGAGTCCACAGTGCTCTCTGGATATAGGTGAACTACAACTCCAAAACCCAAGGTCAATGCCCACCAAACTCTTGTAGTATTTTCTCTTGGTTCTGGGAGTTCTGTGTGGGAAGTTTGTGTCTTTCTGCCATTCCTGCCAGGATAGCTATGTTGTGTTCATCGAAACAGGTCCAGGTTTCACACTGAGTGTATAAATACATTTAAAAACATATTAACTATATGCATTACTCTAAGTGTCATTTTGTGTCATTTTGGTTAGTGGTGTGCCCCAGGATTTTGTAAATGTAAAAAATGTGCCGTGGCTCAAAAAAAGGTTGAAAAACACTGCTCTAGTGTGATGGGGGGTGGGGGTGGGGTGGGGGAGTGAGACAACAGGAAGTGAGAGAAATCTACTAGTAAGAAGGAAAATACTCTGCTGAAAGAGTTATCTTGGGAAAAAAGGTATCTCAATTGAAGCTATCACCAATCCTTGTTTCAACAGGAAGCCAAAATTTTCAAAATCCAATTCTCACAGGGAGAGAAAGTGAGGTGACCGCTCTTGAACAGGGACTTAGACAGCAAAACAAATGCCACAGGGGTGCTATGCTACCCAAAGCATGTATGCACGCGCACACACACACGCACACACACACACACAGAGAGAGAGAGAGAGAGAGAGAGAGAGAGAGAGAGAGAGAGAGAGAGAGAGAGAGACTCTTCAAATGTGTCTGTTCTCATTTACACACAAATTCAACTTACAAACAGTTTGGGGGGGGGATTTATAGTTCACCTACAATCAAAGAGCATTCTGAACTCCACCAACAATGGAATTGAACCAAACTTGGCAGACAGAACTTCCACGACCAACCTAAAATACTGGAAGAGTTTGGTGGGCATTGACCTTGAGTTTTGGAGTTGTAGTTCACCTACATCCAGAGAGCACTGTGGACTCAAACAATGTTGGATCAGGACCAAACTTGGCACAAATACTCAATAAGCCCAAATGTGAACCTGCAGAACCTATCTTGTTCCAAACTTGGGGAGTGCTCCTATTATCAAACCGAGGACCCTTCCACACAGCTTTATATCCCATAATATTAGGGCAGGATAGCTCACATTTTCTGAGTGTGGACTCGGATAACCCCGGGCCCTCACACACAGCCCTATATCCCACAATATCAAGGAAATCCCACATTATCCGAGTAAGGGATTTTCTGCCTTGACGTTCTGTGGAAGGGTCCTGAAGTGGAGATGAACATTTTTCCCTCCCCCATCCTTGCCATTCTGGCTACACTGCAGGACTGGAAAAACTTGGGCCTTCCAGGTGTTTTGGACTTCAAGTCCCACAATTCCTAACAGCAGGTAGTTGAAGTCCAAAATTCCTGGAGGCCCGGAGTGTGCCCATGCCTGGGCTCCTGGGGAAGGGAGAAATTCTTCTGGTTAGCTGTGATCCTCTGAAAGACAGTTGTTATCCCACCAAAGCAGCCAGCTACTTCATCACACTAGACTTGCAGTGTTTCTCACCCTTCCTAATGCTGCAACCCCTTAATGCAGTGCCTCATGTTCTGGTGACCCCCAACCAATCACAGAGACCGAGACCGAGACCGAGAGAGAGAGAGAGAGAGAGATTGGGTGCATGGAATTGTGGGAGTTGAAGTCCAAACACATGGAGGGCTGAAGTTGGCCCATGCCTATGGGTCTGAAACATGGGTCACCTATCGCCAACACCTACGACTCCTCGAACGCTTTCATCAGCGCTGTCTTCGCACAATCCTAAATACACACTGGACCGACTATGTGACGAATGTTGCTGTCCTTGAGCAAGCAGGGATCACGAGCACTGAGGCCATGCTATTGAGAACACAGCTGCGCTGGGCAGGGCACATCTCTAGGATGGAGGACCACCGCCTCCCAAAGATACTAGTCTACGGTGAACTCGCCATGGGTCAGCGCAAGAGAGGCGCCCCAAAAAGAGATATAAGGACTCCCTGAAACAACATCTCAGGTTCGGCCAGATTGATCACCAACAATGGTCCCCCCTGGCCTCACATCGGGAGGCATGGAGATGCACTATCCACAATGCTGCGGCCTCTTTCGAGAAGACACGCCGAATGGGTCTCGAAGAGAAACGACAACGCAGAAAGAACCGCAACTTGGAAACAACATCACCCAAGGAGACTTTGTGCTGTGCTTTCTGCAACCGAACTTGCCTATCTCAGATTGGCCTTTATAGTCATCAACTTGTAAAAAGCGTGGGATGAGTCCTTCCTGAATCTTCGTTCGCGAAGTAATGCCGAGAGAGAGAGAGAGATATATATTCCTTCCCACCATTTTCCCTGCTCTATTCCTATTCTCTTTGAGTGTGTGTGTGTGTCTATATTTATTCCCCTTCCTTCCTTCTCAGCCCTATACCCCAGAATATCAAGGCAGAAAATCCCACATTATCTGAGCGTGGACTCAGATATTCAGAGCAGGTATTGTGGGATATAGGGCTGTGTGGAAGGGTCCTCACCCTTTTCCCTCCCCTCTTCCTGTTCTTTGTGTGGGTCTGTACATTCCCCATCCTTCCTTCCTCCTCACCCTTTTCCTTGCCCCCTTCCTATTCTCTTTCCCCTTCTTACCTTCCCCTTCCTCCCTTCTCACCCTTTTCCCTCCCCTCTTCCTATTCTCTTTTTGTGTGTATGTATGTATATGTGTGTATCAGGTCTAGGCAATTTTCGGGAGCAAGGGCCCGGGGGTTGGGCTTGGTGCCCTCTGGCTGGCAGGCTCGTCTGGCCGCTCAGTCCTGCTCCCGGCCCCCAGGTAAGGGCGCCCACGTAGCCTCTTCCTTCGCCCCACGTGCACCTGCGGCAGCAGCGGCAACAGAGGAAGGAGACGTGCAGGGGGCAAGGGAGAAGGGAAAGGCGTGCGCCTCTGCCTCCTCCTCTCTCGCCCTGCGCGAGCCTTCCTCCCACCCTGCCGGCACCCCTGGGGGCATGGCGCCCGGCCCTGGATGCGCCCTTTGGCCGCGTGGCGCCCTGAAGCGGCCGCTTAATTTGCCTCCACTAAGATCCGCCCCTGACCACAGGCTGGAGCAGGGGTTCTCAACCTCCCCAAAACCTCCTCGTACTAGAGAATGAATCCACTTCCAATCCAGTTTCTGCCTCCTACAGAATTTTGCAGCTTGTAGTTTACGGAGGAGCCTTTAACAGCCTGACTAAACTACAAACCCCAGAATTCTGTAGGAGGCAGAAACCGGATTTAAAGTGGACTCATTCTCTAGATCAGGGGTAGGGAACCTATGGCTCGGGAGCCAGATGTGGCTCTTTTTATGATTGCATCTGGCTCTCCAGAGCAGCCCAGGCCTCAGTTTCCCAGCATGCAGCGGGGAGGAGTGACGTAAATGCGCCACGACTGCCGCTTCTGCGCCGTCATCGCCGCCTCTTCCTCATCCCCTGCTGCTCTCGGTGCCCTGCGCCCTCTTTGCCGGGATGGCAGAGCCCGGCGGCGGCATCTTATCCTCTTCGTCCTCAACCACGGGCCTTGGGGAGGTGGCGGAGGGGGGCCTGGCCCTGGCGCCATGGACCCGGCCTTGCTGCCCCCGGGGGACGCCCAACTCATTGCCCTAATCGTAGGGCAGCTCGAGAGCCGACACCTTCCAGAGGGACTGCCTCGCCGACGTCTACACCAAGGTCCGCCTTAGCCCCGCACCCTCCTCCTTCCTTCCTTTCTCTTCCTTTCTTTTTCCCTCTTTTTCTTTCAGTCTTTTTCCTCCCTCTTTCCCTCCCTTCTTTCCTCCCTCCATCTTCGTTCCTCCCTTCCTTCCTCTTCCATTCTTTACTTCTCTCCTTCCTTTTCCCTCCCCCTCTCCCCTGCCTTCTTTCCTCTTCCTTACTTTCTCCCCTTCACCCTCTCCTTCTCCTTCTCTCCTTCCTTTCCTCCATTCTCCCTCCCTCTTCCTTCCTCTTCTATTCTTTCCTCCCAAGTCTTCCTTTCCTTCTCCTTTCTTTTCACTTCCTTCTCTCTCCTTCTTTCTTTTCTTCTTTTCCCTTCATTATTTTACTTTTTCCTCACTCCCTTTCCTTTCTTTTCCCCACCCTTTCCTTTCCTCCCTTCCCATTTTCTTCTTTCTTTCCCCTCCTTGGCTCTCCCCTGCTTTCCTTTTCTTCCTTTTCCATAGTTCGTTCTTCTTTCCTTTTTTCCTCTCCCCCTCCTTCGTTTATTTCCTCTTTCTTTCTTTCTTTCTTTCTTTTCCCCCCCCTTTCCTTCCGTCTTCTTTTCCTTCCCAGAGTCCTGAGCACGCCTTTTGCAGAGCCAGGCCTGAAGTGTCCTGTCATTCTGCCGGGGGAATCCTTTTCTCATCGTATGTTTGTATATACTCACATTTAGTTGAATTCAGCCTTAAAATATGTTCTATATATTATACTAGCTGTACCCGGCACGCGTTGCTGTGCCCTATTTTGGAGATGCGAGGAAGTCTGAGTATGCAAGGGTTGGAGTTGTTCTTAGTTATGGTGTTGTTGGGGTCATGGCTGTGTTGTTGTGGGTTGTTTCGGTGGGTGGGATGTTGAAGTCCTGTGGAGTTGTTGTTGTGTGCTGTTGCTGGCGTTCTGCATAGCTTGTGGATATACAATGTTTTTTGTCTTTCCGTCTGCTGTGTTGATGTAGAGGTTGATGCGTGTGTGGGTGGGGTACTTTGGAAGTGAGTGGAGGTACTTGAAATCCCATTATCCATGGTGTGTCCTCCTCTAATCTGCAGTCGGATGGAGTGTGGGTCATGGGGGGCATTGTTTGCAAAGTTTGGTCTTTATCGGTCTTGGTTCTGGGACACAGTGGTCTGTGGGGAATGATGGGTTTTGAAGTACTACAAATCCCATTATCCAAGGAGGTACTTCAAGTCCCATAATCCATGGTCCACCCTCCTCCAAACTGTAGTAGAATGTAGCGTGGGTCATAGGGGCTCTGTGTGCCAAGGTAGGTTACTGTAAATTCAGGCCATACACAATGTCCCATGAGCTGAGGCCTAGTTAGGAACAGCAAGTTAATGAAGCCTTACTGTCAATTCAGGCCATACACAATGTCCAATGAGCTGAGGGCTAGTCGGGAGAATCAAGTAAATGAAGCCTTACTGTCAATTCAGAGCGTAAACTGCATTCCATTAAGTGAGGCCTAGTCAGGGAAATTAAGTTAATGAAGCCTTACTGTCAATTTTGGGCGTGGTCTGTGATTTGTAGGGGTGTAAATTTTCTGTGGGAAGTGAATTGGGTGTTTGTGTTTGTGCCTCAGCCCTTTACCTTATCCTCCTCTGACAGTTTATTATGGTTCGGAATGTTCATGTTGGCTGGCCAGTACAGGAGTTATGCAAATCCGCCCTTATTGGCAGCCAATCATGTTGTTAGAATGTAGAGGCTGGGAGAGTCGATGGCAGCCCCGGAGGATGCTGGGAAATGTAGTGTTTTTTACTTGTTGTTTTGGGGGCCTTTTAGGTTGGGGGGGGGAGTTTCTTTGCTAAAAACGTACCTTGTCTGAGGCCTATTTCTGTTGGCAAGTTTGGTGTCTCTGCGTTGTAAGGTTTCTCTGTTTGGGACGGTCGTTCCATGACGACTCTTCCTTTATATATATAGATGGCTCTCACTTGTATACATTTCCAAATATTTTGCTTTTATGGCTCTCTGAGTCAAAAAGGTTCCTGGCCCCTGCTCTAGATCCATACTCTGCAGTCCTGGGAATTATAGTTTCCCAAGGTCCACACCCTTCTCTGTGGGGCAGCCGAGAGAGAGAGAGAGAGAGAGAGAGAGAGAGAGAGAGAGAGAGAGAGAGAGAGAGAGAGAGAGAGAGAGAACATTGCAGCTTTCCCTCCCTTTCTGCTTCCTTAGTTCCTGAATTGAAGACACGTATTCACAGGGACCACGACAGGGAGTTGAAGACACGTAACAGCTGATATTTCAAAGAGAGGAGGTTTTTACCCCACAAAGAACATGGGAAAGGGATGGTGGGCAGTGCCTAGCGATGGCAGTGTGAGGGCAAAAATCAACTGAAAGCATGCGGAGTGCAACTGAGCTACACAGATACATTTAAGTGTGGCAAAGTTAGGGAAATCATCCGTTTCATTTCGAAACCTAGTATGACTGAGCTCTACTACCAAACACTTCGCTGCTTCAATGTGATGAAGTCCAAGGATTATAAACACCTTGTTGGGGCAGGAACAAATACCACCTAGCCTAAGAGTAAAAGGCTTATAGATAAAGCCATGGCCAAAGCCAGCATCCTAGCTTGCAGGTGGCTTCTCTTCTCCAAGCGATATTCCAGCCAGGATCCACAAGGTCCACAACACAAAGTGGTCTATCTATGCAACCCCTTCGTCACCAGTAAATGAAGAGCATGCACCATGAATTTGGTATAAGGTATACATAACAAACACACGCATTCATATACATAGTTAAAGATAGAAACATGGGTCACAACATCATCTGGGTTCAGAAGGCCCGGTCATTACTACCATTCTGCTTCCAACCATTGCACTTCTACTGACTTATTCATTAAATTAAATTACAAATAAGAGTTGCCAGAGTGAAAAACTGGAAATAGTTATGTAGAATTTCAGCAATGACTGGTTTTATGGTAAGCATCACCTGCTGAACCCCCTCTTCGACATAACCATTAAAATACAGACCATAGTCAAAAATACAGATTTGACTATGGCAACCCGAGCTATGAAGACCATTCCTGTTACTTTTTATTTCCCAATAAATGGTTGACAACTTCTTGGGTTTGTCCTTCAGGCTTCCTTTAGCACCATCGAGTTGACCTTATACACAGTGTAGAAAGTGTTGTTATAGAATTAAATATCGGAAGAAAAAGGAAATACATTCGTCCCAGTCCCCATCCCGGTGCTGCAATGGGTTAAACCAGGGCTGCCCAGGAAGTCGATCCCGGGACCGAAGGAGGTCGATCCCAGCCGGATGGGGCGCTTCTCAGAGGGGGGCGGAGCCAGGCCGCACCAAGCCCCGCCACCTCCCCCGGCTTCGGCACTCCCAGCAGCTTCTCCAGGCTTGAGGATGGCAATGCCAAGCCAGTGGTGACATAGCTAGCAGAAGGCTGGCTTGGCATTGCCATCCTCAAGCCTGGAGAAGCTGCTGTTAGAGTGGAAGCTGGGGGGGGGGGTAGAGCCAGGCCGCACCAAGCCCCGCCCCCTCCCTCTGGCTTTGGACCTCCCAGCAGCTTCTCCAGGCATGAGGATGGCAATGACAAGCCAGTGGGGAAATAGCTAGCACAAGGCTGACTTGGCATTGCCATCCTCAAGCCTGGAGAAGCTGCTGGTAGAGCGGAAGCCAGAGGGGGGCGGAGTCAGGATGCACCAAGCTCCGCTCCCTCCCCCGCCCCGCCCCTCTCCAGCCTTGAGGAGGTAGGTAGATCTTTCTGACTTGGTTTTATTATAAGTAGCTCGCATGATGAAAAAGTGTGGGCACCCCTGGGTTAAACAGTCGCTGCGGCGACTGACAGATCAGTGGTTCAAATTGGGGACAGCAGGTTGAGCTCCCTCTGTCAGCTCCAGCTCCCCATGCAGGGACATGAGAGAAGCCTCACACAAGGATGGTAAAACATTAAACATCCAGGCATCCCCTGGGCAATGTCCTTGCAGATGGCCAATTCTCTCACACCAGAAGCAACTTGCAGTTTCTCAAGTTGCTCCTGACACACCCACACCCACACACACAGAGAGAAGTGCATGTTTGCAATTAAAGAAAATAGCATCTGAAGTGGATCCCATAGGGCTGATTTTCTTCCATGAACATCTTCTCCCTTATGTGAGCAGAATGTCAGGTGAGAGTGCTTCTGGAACATAGCCACACAGCACGGAAAACTCACAGCAACCCATCTTCTCCCTTGATTGTTCCTCACTTTTGTTCTTTTGTTCTTATGCTCAACTCCATGTTTAGATATATAGTCATTCCTCCACATTTTCTGACCTTAAGGGCTAGGACTACTAGGAAAGGGGGAAAGACTGGGAATTGGGGATAAGAAGATCCATTGATTTGGACGGCAGCAGATTAGAAAAAGCGGCAAATATGGATAACTTAGTATTGTTTTAGTAGGTCTGCAACTGGGGCATATTGATGGGAACCCTCTGCTTGGTGATCTCCAAGCAGCATGTGCCAGAGCAGGGCTGTCCAACTGGCGGCCCGCGACCCGTATACGGCCCCCAGCCCCTTCCCTACGGCCCCCTACCCTTTAAAAAAGAAATCGGCTGTTTAAAATAAAAAAATATTTATTTATTTTTTTAAAATATATATTTTTCACGGCGGGGAGGGGGGGGGGGGGCAGGGAGGAGGAGCAGGCTCCCTCCTCCTCCTACTCCCTTCAGTGCCGGCCTTTGGCATTCCACCATGTAAGCGGCCGCGTAGGGCGACGGGTCCTGGGAGGGGCGTCGCCGACCTGCGAGGGGCGCCGCCACGCTGGCCGCCCCTCCGCTGCGCCTCCTGCCCGGGAGCCAGTGATGCAGCCGCGCCAGACGTCACTGCGCATGTGCAGGCGTGCGTGACGCACTCGCGCAGCTGCGCGTGACGTCACCACGCATGTGCAGGTGTGCGTGACGTCGCCGCGCAGCTGCGTGTGACGTTACCGCGCAGCTGCGTGTGACGTCACCGCGCATGCTTAGGCGTGCGTCATGCACACCTGCGCATGCGCGGTGACGTCGCCGCGCAGGCTGCCGCGTCCAGCAGTCATGGGGGGGCGCAGAAATGAGGCTCGCCTACCCCCCCAGGAGAGGTGAGACCGCCCCTGACTCCCTTCCCCCCCCCACCAATCGGCGTGCTCCGTCTTTGTGAGGCGGAGATGGCGTAGGCGCTGCGGAGATGGCGTAGGCGCCGCGGAGATGGCGCAGGCGCCGCGGAGATGGCGCAGGCGCCACGGAGATGGCGCAGGCGCCTCACCCGCCCGCCGCCTTACCCGCCCGCCGCCTGGATCCAGCGCGTTTGGAAAGGTAGGCCGAAGCAGGGGGCTTAAGGGGAAGATGGGGGTGTGAATATATGGTGCAGTTTAATAACAGTAATAAATGTATTAAATTTGTAAATAAGGGGAAGATGGGGTTGAGAATATATGGGGCAGAAATATAATAGTAATGTATTTAATTTGGAACTGAGGGCTGTTTTGCTGGGGTGGGCTCCTTTCTTCCTTGCTTTAATTCTTGCTTTTATGTTATTTATTTATATATATTTCCCTCCCATATATATTCCCTTCCTCAATCCATCTCTCTTTGTGTGTTTCTGATATTTATTTATATTTATTTCCCTCCCATATATATTCCCTTCCTCAATCCATCTCTCTTCTAATATTTATTTATATTCATATTTATTTCATTCAGTTCCATTTTTATTTACTTATTTTATAATTAATAATGCAACTAGAAATTGTAAATAAATTGGAGCCCGGGGAGGGGGCAGAGCCGGTGGAGGGGGTGGGGCCAGAGCAGGGGCGGAGCTGGGGAGGGGCAGAGCCGGGGAGGGGCAGGGGCAGAGCCGGGGGTGGAGGCAGACCCTAAGGCCCCCCAGGTGATCAGTGACTGGAATTCAGGCCCCCAGTCCGGTAGAAGTTGGACAGCCCTGCCGTATCAGATAGAGCTACGGGGAGCGGGGGAAACCAAGCCCTCTCGTTGGCTCTGCTCGAGGCTACGCTTCTCGGCGGCATCCCTTCCTCTCGGCGCCTCTCTGCTTCCCCGGCCGCCCTTTGCAACCTCACAATCACCAGTAAAACGCGCCGAGCTGCCCTTCTTCACCCTCGGTGAGACCCGCTCCCCTCTTCCCCCGCCCTACTTGCTTGCTTCCTTGATTTCCACCCAAGTCGGATCTAGAGAGGGATGCCTTGCCTTGCCCCTCAGGCTTTCTTTCCCGGTTGAGGAGGAGAAGGGGGAGCTTCTGGGCATGCGCGGAGGGGGGGCACCAAAATAATGTTGGGGGGCACCAAAATAATGTTCGCTTACCATTTAAAATTACCTTAGACCGCCCCTGCTGATGGAGCCTAGAATCCCATTGGCCTCTTTCGCTGCAGCTTCATACGCTTGACACATTTTCCCCTTGCAGACCACTAAGAACAGGGTTGGCTACTACCCACACTTTTGGATTTCCACAAGGAGCAGATCCCCCAGGAAAGCATTTTTTTATTTTTTAAAAAACCCCAAACACACACACACACAACACAAATACTTCTTCTTAAAGAAATGTAACAAACGTTATTGACACAGCCATGCCATCATGGTCACAACATGATCTTAATGTGACACAGTATAGTAACATACACACATTTGCACCAACTACGGCTCCTTCTACACTGCCCTTTATCCCAGGATCTGATCCCGGATTATCTTCCTATCCCAGATTATCTGCCAGTGGAGACTCCTATAATCCGGTTTAAAGCAGATAACCTGGGATTAGATCCTGGGATAGAGG
>JARBWK010001810.1:0-17271 GCA_030556195.1 Anolis apletophallus | reverse complement strand
AAGCCTTTCTATCCAGATTACAAATACCATGAGAATGAATATATATGTATATACCAAGATTTGAATTGATTCCGGAATAGAGGGTTTGAGATATATCATTTGAAATACTATCTACCAGAATTCCACATCCCCCATTTGGGAAGATATATAAGTTTTACGATCAAGCAACTCTAAATGAATGTTAAATAAATCATTTAAATACAAAAATTGAATACTTGTGTGCTACAGCAACCCGCGTTCCAGTTTGCACTTATTTTTGGGCTGCTTTCACAGGCCACAGCAACCAGCGCAGGTGATGGACCTGCACCAAACTTGGCACACATAACCCCCCTGACCCCCTTTACGTCCTGGTGCGGTTTGGGGGAGATGGACCACGGATTATGGGATTTGTAGTACTGTAAATCCCTTTGGTTCTACGGATCACTGCGGCCCCCAACAAAGACCGATAAAGACCAAACTTGGCACACAGAGCCCCCCATGACCCACTCTACATCTTGCTGTAGTTTGAAGGAGGCCGGACCATGGATGATGGGACTTGAAGTACCTACACTCATTTCCCGAGACCGCTGCAACCCTCATCCAATCATTGATCAAGACCAAAGTTGGCACATAGAGCCCCATGACCCACACTACATCCTGCTGCACTTTGAAGGAGGCTGGACCATGGATGATGGGACTTGAAGTACCTACACTCATTTCCCGAGACCGCTGCAACCCTCATCCAATGATTGATCAAGACCAAAGTTGGCACATAGAGCCCCCATGACCCACACTACATCCTGCTGCACTTTGAAGGAGGCTGGACCATGGATGATGGGACTTGAAGTACCTACACTCATTTCCCGAGACCGCTGCAACCCTCATCCAATGATTGATCAAGACCAAAGTTGGCACATAGAGCCCCCATGACCCACACTACATCCTGCTGCACTTTGAAGGAGGCTGGACCATGGATGATGGGACTTGAAGTACCTACACTCATTTCCCGAGACCGCTGTAACCCTCATCCAATGATTGATCAAGACCAAACTTGGCACACAGAGCCCCCATGACCCACTCTACATCCTGCTGCAGTTTGAAGGAGGCTGGACCATGGATGATGGGCCTTGAAGTCCCTGCACTCACTTCCCCGAGACCGCTGCAACCTCATCCAATCATTGATCAAGACCAAAGTTGGCATAGAGCCCCCATGACCCACTCTACATCCTGCTGCAGTTCGAAGGAGGCTGGACCATGGATGATGGGACTTGAAGTACCTACACTCATTTCCCGAGACCGCTGTAACCCTCATCCAATGATTGATCAAGACCAAAGTTGGCACATAGAGCCCCCATGACCCACACTACATCCTGCTGCAGTTTGAAGGAAGCTGGACCATGGATGATGGGACTTGAAGTACCTACACTCATTTCCCGAGACCGCTGCAACCCTCATCCAATGACTGATCAAGACCAAAGTTGGCACATAGAGCCTTCATGACCCACTCTACATCCTGCTGCAGTTTGCAGGAGGGTGCACCATGGACGATGGGACTTCAAGTACCTTCACTCACTTCCTCAAAACAATGCAACCCTCATCCATTCACCAATACAGACCACACTTGCCACACAGAGCCCCCATGACCCACTCTACATCCTGCTAAACTTCTCAAATGCCCCGGGCACCGCCGGGTCCCCAAGCTAGTCACTATAATAAAAGAGAATGTTTGCGGTGGGAGGTGCCGAGGACGGGAGGTGCGGAGGAATATGTGGCAGCCTTTCGATTCGTTGCCACTGTGGGATTATTTACATAAAGGACTTTGATTGGCCATCTACATTCCAACATTCTAAGGTGACGCAGAGGGTGGTTTAGGGCAGGATGGGCCACGACTGATGGAATTTGCAGTACCTTCACCTGAATCACTTCCAAAACAACACTGTAGCCCCTATAACTCACAGACCAGGCCCAAAATTAACAACAAGGCTTCCTTTACTTGATTTTCCTGACTAGGCCTCAGCTCATGGGATATTGTTTAGGGCCAGAATTGACAGTAAAGCTTCCTCAACTTGATTTTTCCTTACTAGGCACCAAACAATGACAGAACAAGATCACACTTGGCACACAAACCCCCAAGATGCACTCTACATCCTGGTGCAGTTTGAGGGAGGATGGATCATGGATGATGGGACTTGGCAGTACTTTTAACTCACTTAACCGCTGCAACCCTCATCCAATAAATGATCAAGACCAAACGTGACACAGAGCCCCCATGACCCACCTCTACATCCTGGTGCTGTTTGGAGGGGATGGACCACGCGGCGAAGGGACTTGCAGTACCTCCACTAAGTTCCTGAAACCACTGCGAGCCACATAAACATCTGATAAGGACCGACCTTAGCACACAATGCCTTTCTCAAATAACCCTGGCACCACCGGTCCCCAAGCTAGTAATAATAATAATAATAATAATAATAATAATTTATACCCCGCCATCATCTCCCCGAAGGGACTCAGGGTGGCTTACATGAGACCAAGTCCAATGACACATCAGTAAATTCTGAGGATGGAGGGCAGGCCGGGTTCTGTCCCCGATAATTTCCAACACTGCCTCGAAGCCGTTACTGGATGGCTGCGAGCTAGTAGGTTGAGGGTGAATCCGGCGAAGACGGAGATCTTGTGGCTGGGTCGCCCGGGTGATGTTCATGTCCAGCTTCCGAGCCTGGACGGTGCGGTGTTATGCCCATCGCCGTCTCTCTGGAACGATCTGGCCACGGTGATCCAAGCCACAGTCATCTCAAGGCTGGATTACTGCAACGCGCTCTACGTTGGCCTTCCTCTGTCGGTGACCCGGAAGCTCAGGCTAGTGCAGAACACTGCCGCCCGGCCCTGTCTGGCACGCCAGCTGGCGCCCACATAACACCTGTTTTGCAGGATCTGCACTGGCTGCCAATTGAGCACCGGATCACCTTCAAAGTGTTGGTCCTCACCTTTAAGGGCCTTACACGGCCTGGGGCCAGCGTATTTGAGGGACCGTCTCACCCCATATTGCCCTCCGAGATCACTTCGGTCTGAGGACTCCAATCTCCTGGAGATACCTTCAGCTAAACTCGCAAGGCTGACTGCTACCCGCCGGAGGGCGTTCTCTGTCATAGCACCTACGCTGTGGAACGCCCTCCCGGCCGGAACTCGGGCCATGAAGGACGTGCTCCCGGTGAGACGGGCCTGTAAAACATACCTGTTTAAGCAGGCCTTTGGTGAGTAAGTCCTGCCCATGCCCCGCCATCTATGCGTTCTTCTGAGGATGATGTGCTGTTCATTGTGTTAACTGTGTTATTAATTACTGTACTGCTGTTGTTTTTAATTGTTTTTAACTGCTTATTGCCTGTATTTTACTGTGCCCTTCGGCTCCTGTAAGCCGCCGCGAGCCTCAGGGAGTCGGCGGCATAGAAGCCCGAATAATAAATAAATAAATAAATACAACACAGCAACAAATAATAAGACAGTACAATCAATAAACTCACATATAAGCAGTAACACACAAAGTTTGAAACCATAATGAACGGGCCAGATGTAATATATTAAAATTTTAAAATAAGTAAACACTGGACGTGAACAGAGGTAGGATTTATCTATATCAATACACCTCTGCCAGTCACCTCCATTTTTTTCATGACTCATACCTACCCAAGCCTGTCTTGCACCACGCTGCTCTGTATAATTGAAACTGCATCCCAGGATATTGAACTGATGCTTTCTCTTATTTCTTTGACGGTCTCTTCAGAACCCATATTTTCCATGAATTCTTTTTCTAGGCCACTGTGTATGACAGTGTTTCTCAACCTGGGGGTTGGGAGCCCTGGGGGTGTCAGAGGGGTCGCCAAAGACCATCAGAAAACACAGTATTTTCCGTTGCTCATGGGGGGTTCTCTGTGAGAAGTTTGGCCCAATTCCATTAGTTAGTGTAGTTCAAGGTCTATTTTCCTTAAACTCCACCAGTGTTCACATTTGGGTGTAATGAATATTCATGCCAAGTTTGGTGCAGAGCAATCATTTTTTGATTCCACAGTGCTCTCTGGATGTTGGTGAAAACTCAAGGTCAGTGCCCACCAAACCCTTCCAGTATTTTCTGTTGGTCATGGGAGTTCTCTGTGCCAAGTTTGGTTCAATTCCATCAACGGTGGAGTTCAGAATGCTCTTTGATTGTAGGTGAACTATACATCCCAGCAACTACAACTTGACAAAATCAATCTCCCCTCAACCTCAACAGTATTCAGTTTTGGGCATATCGGGTCTTTGTGCCATATCACAGGGCTGTCCAACTTCTACCGGACCTGTGGCCGGAATTCCGGTTACTGATGACCTGGGGGGCCGAAGGGTCTGCCTCCGCCCCCGGCTCCGCCCCCTCCCCAGCTCCACCCCGCCCCAGCTCCACCCCGCCCCAACTCCGCCCCCTCCCCGGCTCCGCCCTCTCCCCCCACCTTGGAGGTGTCTGGAGGACACCGGGCTTTGACTTGGAGATAGAGATGAACACCAAAATCCCAGTCTCAAGTCCCAGTCCCTGCTTTGAACTGGATTATATTGCAGTGTGGACTCAGGGCCCTTCCACACAGCCATATAACCCAGAATAGCTGCTTTGAACTGGATTATCGGAGTCCACACTCATATAATCTGGTTTAAAGCAAATAACATGGGATTTTATTCAGATGTGTGGAAAGGAAGTCAAATAAGAAGCCAGGGCCCTTCCACACAGGCCTATAACCCTGAATGACAAGGCATAATATTCATTCTGCCTCTGCTAATAATAAAAATAAAAATAATAATAACAACAACAGGTTCCTGGAGTAGGAGACCTCCAAGGGGCATCCAGGGCCATCCAGTCCTACCTCCTTCTGCCATAAGGGGAAAACACAATCAAAGCATTCCTCACAGATGGCCATTCAGCCTCTGATGATAATAATAATAATAATAATAATTACAATGGGTTCCTAGAATAGGAGACCTCCAAGGGCCATCCAGTCCTACCTCCTTCTGCCATAAGGGGAAAACACAATCAAAGCATTCCTCAGCCATGTTGAATCAAACCTAAACTCTCATGAGAGCAACAGAAAGTACTGAACCTTGAGTTTGGGAGTTGTAGTTCTCCTCCATCCAGAGAGCACTGTGGACTCAAATAATGATGGATCAGGACCAAACTTGGCAGGAATCCTCAGAAGAGGAGGAAGCTGCAAAGGGAATGGATGAGCACACCCCCCCCGCGCACTCAAACTCGGCCCGCCCCTTTTTCGCTCTGGCCACGCCCCCTCTCGCTTGGTGCACTCTCTCTCTCCTTCCTTCTTTTGTTCAGGTGGTGGAAGGGGGAAGGAATGAAAGGGGGAAAGAGAGAGAGAGGGAGGGAGAGAGAGGGGGGAGGGAGGGAAGTAGGAGGAGGAGGAAGGGAAGTAGGAGGAGGAGGAAGGGAGCCTGCTCCTCCTCCCGCCCCGCCCCTCACCCCCCCACCGCGAAAAAAATAAATAAAAAATATTCAAATAAATATTCCAAAAAATATTCCAAAAAATATTTCTTTATTTTTTTTAAAAATCTTAAAAAGCAGATATCTTGCAGGAGGGTAGGGGGCCGTGGGGAAGGGGCTGGGGGGCCGTATACGGCCCACGGGCCACCAGTTGGACAGCCCTGCCATATCAGATATTTACATTCTGATTCATAAAAGTAGCAAAACTTCAATTATGAAATAGTAACGAAAATAATGTTATGGTTGAGGGTCACCACCACATGAGGAACTGCATTAAGGGGTCGCGGCATTAGGATGGTTGAGAAACACGGGTCTAGAATGGCATATTTCAGTTGACCCACTCACCCTTGCACATAGTCTTACTGCTGCCTCCTTGAATCGAATTGGCATTGTGCTTTGGGTCAATAAGGCACTCACCAGCATTTTCACCCAGTCCGCCAATCCCCCCGGCCGATTTTATAAGCCAGGATGGGCAAGGGTCTAGAAAGCAAGTGGTTGGCCTAATTTTTTCCTAAGATCTTGTCCACGTCCTTGCACTGCACAAGCTGAAAATGGGTTTTGGCTGAGATGGCTGGCCAGATGGGTGCGCCTTGCCTTTCCTGGCTACGTAAGGGCGGCTGAAAGATATGCTGCAGCTGGCGCTTATTCTCCGTGTCTCCAAATTAATCCTCTCTTCTAATCTAATTCCAAGGAGATTGGCTGAAATTAAAGATCCCTTTGGTCTTCAGAACACTGTCGCAGCAGGCCCGGTTTGGCCCCTGCCTCTCTGGGAGATGGGCCACTCCTGTAATGCAACTTGTGTTCCTTCAAGTCGTTTTGGACTTATAATAATAATAATAATAATAATAATAACTTTATTTCTTGTGAGTCGCCCTCCACCGCTGGTGCTCCGGGCGACTTACATCATTAAAAAAAACACAGGTACACCAATTAAAAACACAGGTACAGAGAGCCATAGAGGGCCCAGCCTCCGGGCCATCCAGTCAATCCCTAAACGCCTGGCAGAAGAGCCAAGTTTTCAAGTCAGACAGGAATCTGGCTGGGGCCGATGTGGCCCTGAGAGCAGGCGGAAGCGTGTTCCAGATCATAGGGGCCACCACAGAGAAGGCTCTCCGTCGGGTCTCTGTCAGCCGGGCCTCTCTCACCCCTGGGATAGCTATACGGTCACCATTTATTGCACGCGCTGGTCTTTCGCTGCGTTGGTCTGTCAGCCGATCGCCCAAATAGGCTGGTCCGATTCTTTGCCGTGCTTTGAAGGTTAGCGCCATGAGTTTATAGATCACTCTGAACTCTGTGGGCAGCCAATGAAGATCTTTTAGGATTGGTGAAATATGGTTCCTCGCCGATGCCCCGGAAATGAGTCTGGCCGCTGCATTCTGAACAAGTCTCAACCTCCGAGTCGTGGACAGCGGTAGACCCGCACACAGGGCATTGCAATAGTCGAGTCGAGAGACCACGGTGGCATGTATCACAGTCTTCAGCGCCTCTGATGGTAGGTAGGGGGCCAACCGTCGGGCCCTGCGAAGATGAAAGAAGGCACCCTTGGCTGCAGCCTGGATCTGGGCTTCCATCGTCAGTCTCTCGTCCAGGATCACTCCCAGGCTCTTCACCGCCGGAACCGAGGACAGGGGCTCGCCTTCAAAGAATGGTAGTGGTGAGTGAGGGTCGGGTCGGCCAGGCCAGAGGATCTCTGTTTTTGCCGGATTGATTTTTAGCCTGTGTGCTCTGAGCCAGCTTGTCACCGCCCTCAGCCCCTGACTAAAGCTTTCGGGCACCGACGACATCCCTGGGTCGAGCTTCAGCAGCAGCTGTGTGTCGTCGGCGTATTGGTAGCAGCTGAAACCATGGCTCCTAGCGATACTGGCCAGGGGCTGGACATAGATGTTGAAAAGGGTGGGGACAAGATGGCACCCTGAGGGACCCCACACCAGCCCGCATTTCCTGGAGACCTGGCCCTGCCACTCGACCCGCTGCGAGCGACCCCGCAGGAACGATCCTAGCCAAGTCAGAGCCTTATCTTGGATCCCGGAGGCAACCAGGCGGCGGAGTAACAGATCATGGTCGACGGTGTCGAAGACGCGGTTAGATCTAAGAGGACCAGGACTGCCGAGCCCCTCCGTCCAGCTGGCGGCGGATGTCATCCGTAATCGCTACCAGGACGGATTCCACTCCATGGCCCGCACGGAATTATGACAGTATCCTGGTGTTTTTCTTTCTTCAAGAGGGGCTTTGCCTTTTCTGAGATTGTGACTTGCCCCAGGTCATCCAACGGCATGATCATCAAGTTTGCAGGCGGGACCAAATGGGGAGGGAGAGCCAAGACTCCAGAAAACAGGAGCAGAGTTCAAAACCACCATCGGAGACAGCGCAGAGCCAACATCTGGGGGAGCCGTGGCGAAACTGAACCGGATTCAAGGATCTGATGACTTAGGTGAGCCCCAGACCATCTGCTTACCTCCCTTACAAGAGTCAGCCGCAGGCCTCAGAGGACTGCAGGCAGACCTTGGAAGCCCGCCGTTGTCAACTGACTCACCACCGGAGGAGTTGGACATCTCGGCTACCCTACCCTTGCCCCCGCAGACGCCGTGTTGTGAGATGCTGGGGGAGCCTGGTTGAAGAGGACTGACCTGACATGGCGACCGACCTTGAGGACGCCCAGCTAGGCCATGTGCCTGGAACCAGGGAGGAAACGGGACCCAGAAGTAATCTGCAGCAGGAAGTCCCGCCCTTGGAGGACTCCAACTATAGGAAGGACTTAGACCGGAAGCGGCAAGGCCCTCGGAAGAGAAGGAGACGGCGCCGGAAACCCAAGAAACAAAGTCAGTCTTCCGATTCCATCATAGAGCATGGGACAAGACCGGCTCCCTCCCGAGATGGCCGAGCCCAGAGAGCCGTTCGATCCTTTGTCCATTTGGTAGAGATGAAGGGGTCCATGTCCACGGAGTTCAGGACCCAGAGGACATTTGCCTCGAGGACGTTCTGGAGCTCGCTCTACAAGCAGCTGGAGCCCCGGAGGATACGTTCTGGTCCCAGGAAGGACTACAAGGACACTCCTCGGGCAGGTCGGAACCCCCACCTCAGACTGCCATATAGAACAGGGCTGTCCAACTTCTACCGGCCCAGGGGCCTGAATTCTGGTCACTGATGACCTGGGGGGCCATAGGGTCTGCCCCGGCCCCGCCCCCGCCCCAGCTCCGCCCCCGGCTCCACCCCCGCCCCTCCCCTTGCTCCAATTTACCTACAATTCCTAGTTGCATTATTAATTATAAAATAAATATAATATTTTACTAATATTAATTGCAGGGGGGCATTCAAAAGGGGTGTGCATACAATTAAATATAATATTTTACTAACATTAAATCCAGGGGGGCATTCAAATACACAATTACATAATAACATAAAGGTTAGCCTACCTTCCCAAACGCGGATCCAGGAGCAGCGGACCACGAGCAGAGGCGACCGAGGCGAGGCAGCAGACGGGAAGTTACAAATCACGTCTGCTGGATTAAGTAGCCGAGATTTCGGAAACAGGAGTACCGCGAGACTACGGAAGCCACATGTGATTTCGCTCTCAATGCAGGCGAGATTTCGCGTTGAGAGCGAAATCCGTGTGGCTTCCGTAGTCTCGCGATACTTGCTCCGAAAGTGGGTAATTTTAAAAAATATTTTAATTTAATTAATTGTTTTAATTTTTAATTTTTATTAAAAATCTTAGGGGGGCGTAGGGAAGGGGCTGTGGGGCCGTATACGGCCCCCGGGCCGCCAGTTGGACAGCCCTGATATTATAGAAGAACGCAGGTCTCATCTTGCACCTGCAACTGGTCATCAGTGATCCCGTTAGGGCGTCCTAATCTTCCCTCCTTCGATGGCAAAATGATGCCTTAGCAGGACTATAGCCGCTCTTGGCTCTTTTTTCCTACCTGTGTCCTTTCCCAGGGAGCAAGTTTCCTTTCTGGTGCCCTGGAGACCAGGACGCAATGGCTTCAACCCACAAGAAAGGAAATTTCACCTGAACATGAGGAAGAACTTCCTGACTGTGAGAGCTGTTTAGCAGTGGAACTCTCTGCCCTGGAGTGTGGTTGAGGCTCCTTCTTTGGAAGCTTTGAAACCGAGGCTGGGTGGCCATCTGTCGGGGGTGCTTTGAATGCGATTTTCCTGCAGAATGGGGTTGGACTGGATGGCCCACGAGGTCTCTTCCAACTCTTGGATTCTATGATTTTTATGAAGGGGTTTCAATGACCGAGAGGGGGTTCAGAGTCCAAATCTGATGCTCAAACCACTACGCCCCACTGCCCTTTGTATTTTGCACGACCTCTCAGAGTCTGTAATCTCAATCCTAGTTGGGGTGTGATTTTGCCATGTTGGGGAGAAAATGGTTGGTTTCCTAAATGTAGGACTAGCCTCTCCTTTCCGAATCCCTTGCTCCTGGTAACCATGGAAATGGCTGCTGCAATTTGCAACCTGTTGTGGGACCCGGCACGTGTCGGGGTTGGGCCGCCAGACCTGCCCCTTTCAACCTCACAACATTTGCATTCCAGACAGGACTTGGGCTTCTGCAACCTCTCAAAAATTAGAAGACGGGTCTGGGTTGATTCCCAATCCCACTCCTGCAAGCCATGATAGCATCCATCTTTTATTAGCTGCGCTTAAGGAAGGGAGTAACCGTGTCCTGGCTGGGATGTGTACCCAAAATGCTCTTACTTGAATCCAAGCAAATGGAACATGTCCCTCTTGCAGCTTCCCTGGAGCTGAATCATTCAACAGCTGCGCATTTCGAGTATCTTGTGTCTCTCCTCCCTTCAATCCCCCTGCTGCTTGCCGCTAAGGAAACGACGACTTCTTGCCTGTAGCTCTTATTTCCAGGGAAACCAGCCTTGTGCATAGCAGTTGCCACACGTGGCTCTCAGACTGGAGAAGTTGATCAGTGTGATGCTTAAAACAAGGACTGGTGGTATGCCATGGGGGCTTAATGTTGTTTGGTATTCAGGCTGTTTTGTCCATCACGCCCAGCATTGTTTACTCTGTTTCAGGCAGCGCCCGCCTCTTGGTCTCTTCCAAATTGGAAGTGCCAGCAACCAAACCTGGCATCTCCTGCATGCAAAGCAGGTGCACAGCTGTGCGGCTGAATAGTGATGCTGCCTCTGCCCCACATTTGCTATTTTCTCAGTATTAAGGTTCCCTTTAGAGCAGTGTTTCCCAACCATAAATTACTTTTTAATTTATTCATTAATGATCTGGACGTAGGAGTGAATTCTGAGGTAGCAAAGTTTGCAGACGACACTAAATTGTTCAGGGTAGTTAAAAATGAAACTGATTGTGAAGAGCTCCAGAAAGATCTCTCGAAATTGAGTGAATGGGCAACAAAGTGGCAAATGCATTTTAACCTAATCAAGTGTAAAGTCATGCACATCGGGGCAAAGAACCCCAACTACACCTACCAATTGATGGGGTCAAAGCTTTCCGAGACAAACCAGGAAAGGGATCTTGGGGTCTTGGTGGACAGCTCAATGAAGATGTCAACCCAGTGCGCAGCAGCAGTGAAAAAAAGCAAATTCTATGCTTGGCATGATCAGGAAGGGAATCGAAAATAGGTCGGCAAATGTTGTATTACCTCTCTACAAATCTATGGTGAGGCCACATCTGGAGTACTGTGTACAATTCTGGTCACCGCATCTTAAGAAGGATATAACGGAACTGGAAAAGGTACAGAAAAGGGCCACAAGAATGATCCAAGGGATGGAGCGGCTCCCTTATGAAACCAGGTTGCAACGCCTTGGTCTTTTCAGCCTTGAAAGACGGCGTTTAAGAGGTGACTTGATCGAAGTGTATAAAATCATGCATGGGATAGGAAAGGTGAATAAAGAAAAAATATTTTCTTTGTCACAAAACACTAGGACTAGAGGGCACTCCTGAAGCTCAAGGTAGGAAAGTTAGGACTAATAAAGGAAATATTTCTTCACCCAGAGGGTCATTGGGTTATGGAACTCACTTCCAGAGGAGGATGTGACAGCGGTCAGCCTGGACAGCTTCAAGGCAGGATTAGACAGATTCATGGACACCAAGTATATCGGTAGTTACTGAAAAGGACATTCAAGTGCCACCCCGGAGTTGGTTGAGGTAGGCAGGATTTCCCTGGGTACTGGTTGTGGGGGGTCGGGAGCAGGTCAGGGTTTTGCCCTCCCTTCTGCTCGAGATCCCCGTGTACAACTGGTGGGCCACTGTGTGACACAGAATGCTGGACTAGATGGGCTGAGGTCCGATTCAGCATGGCTCTTCTTATGTTCTTATGTTCTAACCAGTGTGCCGTGAGCGATCATCAGGTGTGCCATGGGAAATTAGAACCTCCAATGCCCCTTCTTCACCCTCCTGCCGAACACTTTTTCTCCTCCCCTCGGGCTCCCTTCTTCCCAGCCTCGCTCTGCTCGCTTTGCCTCGCTTTGCTCTGGGGCGAGTCTGCGCAGTAGCGCCCGTACGGGTCACACCTCCCTCCCTCCCCCCTCCTCCTGAACACGCTCACGCTGCCCCCTCGGATCAAAATGGCGGCAGAAGCATGTATATATTTGTGTATATGTGTGTTTGCATATATATAAGTCCCTTACACCAGTGTTTCCCAACCAGTGTGCCGTGGCACACTAGTGTGCCGTGAGCTATCAGGTGTGCCGTGGGAAATGGGAGCCTCCAACCCCCTTTCTTCCCCCTCCTGCCGAACACTTTTTCTTCTCCACTCGGGCTCCCTTCTTCCCAGCCTCGCTCTGCTCACTTTGCCTCGCTTTGCTCACGCTGCTGCTTCTGCAGGAGGGGGGAGGGAGGAAGACATGAAGGGGAACCATTGATTCCGTCCCCCCCAGTAAAGAGCCTTGGTGTTATCCTGGACTCCAAATTGTCGATGGAGGCACAGGTTGCCTCCACGAGCAAAAGGGCCTTCTTCCACCTGCGCCAAGCGAGACAACTGGCGCCCTACCTCCCGACGGAAGCGCTAGCTACAGTAATCCATGCCACGGTTACATCACGGCTGGATTACTGTAACGCCTTATATGTGGGTCTGCCCGTCACTAACCCGCAGGATCCAGATTGTGTAGAACGCGGCCGCCAGGCTTCTCACAGGAACATCGATGAGATGCCACATTACACCATCCCTGCAGCGCCTGCACTGGCTGCCCGTTGAGTATAGAGCCTTCCACAAGACCTTGACCTTGGCTTTCAAAGCCCTACGGCCGGGGCCCAACATACTTAAAGGACCGCTTGCTGATGCCTGCCTACTCAAGGACACCGCGCCGGCAAACAAGAACCTCCTTTGCGTCCCGGGCGTGAAAGAGGCCCACCTGGAGGCCACGAGACGGAGATCGTTCTCCATTGTGGCCCCCGTTCTCTGGAACTCGATGCCACCGGACCAGAGAGCCTCCCTCGACCTGCCCCAGTTCCTGACCGCTCTGAAGACCTGGCTATTTAGGAAAGCCCATGGCTAATGCAGAACCAGGAACTCAACTACCTGAGCCTGGCCCTTGCATTTAACCCCTAAATATTTTAATCTAATTTTTAATATTTTTAATATTTTTAATTGTTGAATTGCTATGTGTAAGTCGCCCGGAGCACTAACGTGGAGGGCGACTCAGAAATAATAAAGTCAGTCAGTCAGTCAGTCAGTCATGACCTGTGCGGGCGCTACTGCGCAGACTCGCCCCACATCTTCCTCCCTCCCCTCCTCAGTGTTCTCTGGATATAGGTGAACTACAACTCCAAAACTCAAGGTCAATGCCCATCAAACTCTTATAGTATTTTCTCTTGGTTATGGTAGTTCTGTGTGGAAAGTTTGATTCCATTCCATCATTGGTGGAGTTCAGAATGCTCTTTGATTGCGGGTGAACTATAACTCCCAGCTGTTGAGTAAGACCTTCGTGTGTGTCTTTCTGCCATTCCTGCCAGGATATCTATGTTGTGTTCACCGAAACAGGCCCAGGTTTCACACTGGGTGTATAAATACATTTAAAAACATATTAACTATATGTATTACTGTGTTAGAGTGTCGTTTTGTGTCATTTTAGTTGGTGGTGTGCCCCAGGATTTTGTAAATGTAAAAAATGTGCCGCGGCTCAAAAAAGGTTGAAAAACACTGCTTTAGTGCAAACATTCACAACCTGTGATCCGTGGACCACCAGTGGTCCGTAAGAATAAAATATGTTCCACTGCCTCCGCATTACTACATCATGGCCTTGAAATCACACGGCAATGAGAGCGACTGGTCTTGGAAAACCCTCTTACAGCACCAAGGCAACGGGGATGTTGGGAGGGGAGAGGCTGACTACCCACGAAAGATTACTTCTACCACATCAGCTCTAGATTATTAAATATGGTTTTCGGTGGGTTCGCAGATGGTGCCTACTGGATGGCATATGTCCTGTATCAGAAACTAGAGATGATGTGGTCTATCCAATGCAATTTTCCAAATTAGCACCCCAAATAACCAAACAGAATTTAAAGACCAAAAACTGATTCGTAACCCTTTTGGTACTAATTTTCAAGAGGGGTCCCTGGTCAAGTGGTTCCTGGTCAAAGTGGTCCCTGGTTAAAGTGGTCCCTGGTCAAGTGGTTCCTGCTCAAAGTGGCCCCTGGTCAAGTGGTCCCTGGTTAAAGTGTTCCCTTTGTCAAAGTTTTGACTTTCAAGGCCTTACATGGTTTGGGGCCAGTGTACTTAAGGGAGCGGCTTACCCCATACGTGCCCAGAAGATCACTGCGTTCAGAGGGCCTTAACATGCTTGAGGTCCCAAGTCCGAAGCTCTATAGGCTCTCCAGCACACGGCAGAGAGCGTTCTCGGTGGCTGCTCTGGTCCTGTGGAACTCACTGCCGGCCGAGACGCGGGCCCTGCAGGACCTGATGGCCTTCTGCAGGTCCTGCAAGACCTGGCTGTTCAGGCAAGCATTTGGTCTGACCGGTGCTTGAACTGTTAACCCCCTGCCAGCCGTGCTGCCATTGTTTTAGTAGGAATCGGCCTTGCTATGATTTGCGTGATTTTATGTTTTTAGATGATTGGAATTGGTCAGGATTGTTTTATGGTATTTTAGGATATTTTTAGGATGTTTTAAAATTCTGATGTGTTTTATATGTTTGGAAACCGCCCTGAGCCTCGGGAAGAGCGGTTTAGCAAATCGAAATAATAAATAAATAAATAAATAAATAAATAAAGTGGTCCCTGGTCAACTTAGTCCCTGTTCAACGTGGTCCCTGGTCAAGTGGTCCCTTGTCAAAGTGTTCCCTGCTCAAAATGTTCCCTGGTCAAGTGGTCCCTGGTTAAAGTGTTCCCTTTGTCAAAGTGTTCCCTGGTCGAGTGGTCCCTGGTTAAAGTATTCCCTTTGTCAAAGGGGTCCCTGGTCTAGTGGACCCTGATCAAAAATGGTTGGGAACCACTGCTTTAGAGGCACTATGTCCCCATTTGCACTTTATACTGGAATAGCTGTGATATGCATCAAAAGACCATTGCCCAGTAAGTGTTATGTTATTAACTAGCCGTCCCCTGCCACACATTGCTGTGGCCCAGTCTGTGCTTTGTGTGTGTATGTGTGTCTATGTATTTGTGCATATGTGTATATACGTGTGTTTGCGTATATATATGTAATGCATGCATTGTAATGAATTGTTTATTTTTTTGTCTTTTTATGTCTGTTCTGCTGTGTTTTTCAGTGTTTTTCATGAGTGATGGTCACTCGTTGACCTGATGGGTGCATTGTGTCCAAATTTGGTGTCAATTCGCCTAGTGGTTTTTGAGTTATGTTAATCCCACAAACGAACATTACCTTTTTATTTATATTGTTACTAGCTGAGGACCCGGCGGTGCCCGGGTTATTTGAGGAAGGCATTGTGTGCCAAGGTTGGTTCCTATTAGATGTGTATGTGGCTTGCAGTGGTCTCAGGAAGTTAGTGAAGGTACTGCAAGTCCCATTGGCCATGGTCCATCCCCCTCCCAACAGCACAGGATGTAGAGTGGGTCATGAGGGCTTTGTGTGCCAAGTTTGGTCTTCATTAGTCATTGAATGAGGGTCGCAGCAGTCTTGGGAAGTGAGGGGAGGTACTTCAAGCCTCATCATTCGTGGCCCATCCTCCTCAATACTGCACCAGAATGTAGAATGAGTCATGGGGGCTCTGTGTGCCAAGTTTGGTCTTGATCAGTGTTTGGATGAGGTTGGCAATGGTCTGGTGAAATGAGTGGAGGTACTTCAAGTCCCATCATCCGTGGTCCGCCCTCCGAACTGCATCAGGACGTCCATTGGGTCATGGGGGCTTTTTGTGCCAAGTGTGGTCATGATTATGCACTGGATGAGGGTCGCAGCGGGCTTGGGAAGTGAATGGAGGTACTTGAAATCCCATCCTTCATGGTCCATCCTCCTCTAAACTGCAGTAGGATGGAGTGTGGGACATGGGGTACTGTGTGCCAAGTTTGGTCTTGTGGTTCAGGGCCGCCTTGGTCTGTGGGGAATGAAGAGTTTGAAAGTACTACAAATCTCATAACCTGTGATGGTACTTCAAGTCCCATCATCCATGGTCCTCCCTACCCAAACTGCAGTAGAATGAATCATGGGTCCTAGGGGCTCAGTGTGCCAAGGTTGGTTACTGTTAATTCAGGCCATACACAATGTCCTATTAACTGAGGCCTAGTCAGGGAAATCAAGTTAATGAAGCCGTGCTGTAAATTTTGGGCCTGGTTTGTGATTTGTAGGGGCTACAGTGTTTTCTGGGAAGTGAAGTGGGATGCAAATCCCATCATTCGTGGGCCATCCTGCCCTAAACTCTCTTTTGGGGCCTGTAATGTTCTGGCCTGTTCTGCTGGTAATTGGTAACTTTAAAAGGCGGAATGGCAGGCAGCCGTTTTCTAAAAGCTGAGGGGGAGGAGAAAACAGGATTCCATTTTGTTTTCACAGAGCCAAGTGGGGAGGGAATGTTGATGGTGCATTTTTTCCCCTCAGTGGGAAGAAATCCTGTTGTTTGAATGTAGAGGCCTGGATTCTGGGATGCTGGCTAATCTGTGGCTATCAATGCCCTCTGTCTGGTGCCTTAGAATTTTGGAGTGCCAAGGCTGGCCAATCAAAGGACTTTATGCAAATAGCTGGCACTTAGAATTTTGGAGTGCCAAGGCTGGCCAATCAAAGGACTTTATGCAAATAGCTGGCACTTAGAATTTTGGAGTGGCGAGGCTGGCCAATCAAAGAACTTTATGCAAATAGCTGGCACTTAGAATTTTGGAGTGCCAAGGCTGGCCAATCAAAGGACTTTATGCAAATAGCTGCCACATATCGCTGTGGCCTGTGAAAGTGGCTGCCACATATCCGCCCTCCCGCCCTCCGCACACATACATACAAACATTCCGCTTTATAAAGGTATACAGATTGTCGTCGTCATCATTATATTACCCACCCACCCCCCTCCTTGCAGGTAATTAACCAACATTCAGAACCCTGCTTGCAAACCTAAAGAAACTGTCAGATTTTGAATCATTGAGAATATTTTTTCATCCACCAGACTACTGTCTGAAAGCTCTCCTTTAAAAAAATGCATTCAAAAAGGCGATTCCCAAACTAAAGCATCTGTCTGTTGCTTCCAGAGCACTAGGCACAAGTCATAAATGGTATCCAGGGTTAAATCTTCCCTTTGACTTTGGTCAGGGGCGGTCTAAGGTCATTTTAAATGGTAAGCGAACATTATTTTGGTGCCCCCCCCTCCGCGCATGCCCAGAAGCTCCTGTGCGCAGGCGCAGAAGCCTGTAAACACAGCACTCCCTCTTCTATTCTACCCC
>JARBWK010001809.1:0-17273 GCA_030556195.1 Anolis apletophallus | reverse complement strand
TACCCCAGGCTTCACCTCTCTCCAGCAGCTGCTCCAGCCTTGAGGGGGCAGTGCCAAGCCAGCGGTGCCAGAGCCAGCACAATGCTGGCTTGGCACTGTCCCCTCAAGGCTGGAGCAGCTGCTGGGAGTGCTGAAGCCTGGGGAGGGTAGAGTCAGGCTGCGCCATGCCCCGCCCCCTCCCAGCTTTACCTCTCCAGCAGCTGCTCCAGCCTTGAGGGGCAGTGCCAAGCCAGCGGTGCCAGAGCCAGCACAATGCTGGCTTGGCACTGTCCCCTCAAGGCTGGAGCAGCTGCTGGGAGTGCCGAAGCCTGGGGAGGGGGCAGAGTCAGGCTGCGCATGCCCTGCCCCCTCCCCCAGCTTCAGCTCTCCTACAGATGAGGAGCATGAGCGTGGACGGGCTTCAGTGGGCGGGCTCCTCCACCACGCGGCTTCAGCGAGAGGCGAGAGTCATGGTGGGAGTCATGGCAGATTGGAGGCTGGCTGGGGAAATGGCTGAAGGAGGCGGCACCCCAGTCCCTTCTTTTCTTCGCCACTGCCCTTCCTTCCTCTCCTCCCCAAGCAGCAGGAGTTCAGCAGGAGGGGGAGGAAGGGGGCAGAGAGCTTTTCTCGCGGTACAGCAGGAGGTCCGTCACGGCACACTAGTGTGCCACGGCACACTGGTTGAGAAAGACAGGCCTAGGGTGCAAAAAAGTGTTAATCCGGCCCTGATGCTGCTGATTGCCAGGCGTGGGGCACTGTTCACCCTACACCCTACTGTTCCATTTTTCCAGTCCTAAGTAGATAAGACACAGCTAATGGAGGGTTTGCCAAAGCATTTACATTGCTGATGGGCATAGGCTAGCCACATTTCTCTAGCTACAGACCCTTGTATTCTAAATTAATTCAATGTTCCAAGGCCAGATGAACTACATCCAAGAGTATTGAAGGAACTAGCAGAAATAATTTCAGAACCACTGGCAATAATCTTTGAGGATTCTTTCAGAACGGGAAAAGTAACTACAAGAGTAGGAATAAAGCAATAAACCATATACCAATATGTGTATATCTAGTAATTATAAGAAAATATTTTATATACATATATATATATATATATATATATATATATATATATTAGGCATGGTTTAGAATCCTAAAATGGCGATTCTTATATCAAATGGGGGGGATTTTTTGATTAGTATATCAAAGACTTACAAAAAATTTCCCAAAAATTTCGAAATGTAACTTAAGTACTAACGAAATTCGTTAGTAATTCGTATGCCAGAGCATGCGCATTCAGATGAGTTTGGCCTGCAACTCCCAGAAATCCTAACAGCTGGTAAATTGGCTGGGATTTCTGGGAGTGGTAGGCAAAAACTTGAATAAAGCACAATGAATTCTAGATGGGAGTCTCCAAATAGGAAGGAGGGAGGGAAGGAGGAAGGGAGGGGGGGGGGTATTCTATTCTTGGAAGCAGCAAAAGAAAAGGAGGAGGAGCCCCCCTCGCTCCTTGCTGCCTCTCTCTCACCCCGATCCTGAGGGAGCGAGGGCCCAAGTTTGCCCAGGCTGAGAGGAAAAGGAAGAGGCCTGAGGCTGTGAGGAATGGTGGGAGTTGAAGTCCAAAACACGTACCTGGAGGGCTGAAGCTGGCCCCTGCGATGGGGCATGGCAGAGCAACGGGGAAGAGAAGCAGCTGAGAGAGTGCAGGGAGAGAGAGGAGGAGAAGCGTGTGTGTGTGTGAAGCAGGCCCCTGCGATGGGGCATGGCAGCAGAGCAACGGGGAAGAGAAGGAGGGGGGGGGGAGCCTGGAGGACTACACTTTCCAGAATGCATCGTCTAGCCTACCTAGCAGCAGCGTCACTTCCAGTTCCTCATAGAAATGCGGGAAAAAGAAGAAGCTGAATGAAGGCGGGAAGGAAATGAGGGGGAGAAGACAGGGAGAAGTGAGTAGTACAATAATTAATTAATTAATACTTAAGAATTTCTTACGATCATAACGCAAATTGTTGGCCTCAAGGACCGTAAAAGGAAGTCTACTTCCGGGATCGCGGCAGCGATACGTAAAACCTCAAAAGTCCCATTACATACGAATCTCTTACGAATCCTTTTAATTTCCGTTTCATTTTTCTCATGCCTAATATATATATCTCTCAGTATATATAAATTACATGTACGGATCTCCGTCTTCGCTGGATTTACCTTCAACCTGCTGGCATGCAACCATAACGGCTTCAAGGCAAAGATGGAAATTATTGGGTACGGAGTCTGGTTGGCCCTCCATCCTCAGAATGAGCTGAGTGTCATTGGCGTACTGGTGACACTCAAACCCAAAGCTACGTACCAGCTGAGCGAGTATCACAGAAGTGAGCAACGTTGCTCTATTGATATGATATGTTAACACTGTGTAACCAAAGATATTATTTTGTGAGATTTGCATGTAATTTTGCCATATATACTGTGTGTGTGTGTGTATATATATATATATATATATATATATATATATACACACACACAGTATATATTCCTATAATTACTAGATATACACATATTGGTATATGGTTTATTGTTTTATTCCTATTCTTGTTGTTGTTGGTTTCCTAGGTAGCTTACCTGTTGTTGTTTTGTGAGAACGGGAAAAGTCCCAGCAGATTGGAGGAGGATACATGTTCCTATCTTCAACAAGGGAAAATAAGATGACCCAAACAATTACTGTCCAATCAGCCTGACATCAATACTAGGAAATATTCTGGAGCAGATCAGTAAGGAGCCAGTCTGTAATTGCTTACAAAAGAATGCTGTGATCATTAAAAGTCAACATGAATTTCTTAAAACAAGTCATGCCTGACAAATCTTATCGTTCTTTCAATAGGGTTACAAGCTTGGTAGATACAGGGAATGCTGTGGATGTAGCATATCTTCACATTTGAGGGAAGAAATACCAGGCGTCCAACCCAGGTTCAGAAGAGGCATGTGGGATCATATTACAAGCATAATGTGATAATAAGTAATAAGTTTGCTACCGGGCACAATTCAAGGTGCTGGCTTTAGCCTTTAAAGCCCTAAACGGTTCTGGTCCAACTTATATGTCTGAACGCATCTCTCCCAATGAATCATCGAGATGTTTAAGATCATCTGGAGAGGCCCTGCTCTCGGTCCCGCCTTCTTCGCAGGCGCGATTGGCGGGGACGAGTGCGGTGAAGCTACGTTCAAATCAACCGGCTGGACAGGGTGGACCCTCTCTTAAAGATCCCACCGCTGCCGCCAATATGTGACTTCTTGACCGGCCTCAGACTGGACAATCTTTCTATGTCCACACTGCTGACCTCCAATCCAAGGAAACCTCGAAGTTACCTCAGCAACTTCACGTTTATTGGCAGGGTACTGTCTCACCCCTTCACCATTTAACTGACTGGAGTTTTAAAACTTCTCAGTGACCACTTGACCACGCTGCCACCATTTATCTGGCTGACCACTGACTTTGAGGGCCACCACCAATAAAAGAATCAGGAGAGGTGTTTTCCTTTAAGATGCAAACAATTTATTTTGACACAAATGGGTACAATCTTGGTTGGTTTCAAACTTCCTTAGAGGCACAACTTTTTCTGTTACATAACACAATGGGGACCTATTATAGGGTTTCCACTAAACCTCTATAAACCCCTGCAACTTTAACTAGGGTCTCTATACCCTTTAACTGGACTGCTCACTAGCAGACCTTAAGACACACACTAACACTGGACCGTTCTCTTTCAGTCCCTTAGGACACTCTCAACTAGAACATAACTCCTCCCCCTCTCATTTGGCAGTTGGCTTCCCGCTCTTTTCCAACTGTAGAATTCAAACCTGAACATTCTACTAGCCTCTAGCCCTGGCTGCCATGGCGACAGCTCTTCTAAGCTTCTGCCATGCCTCCTTCTGTTTCACCCACAGAAACAAACCATAGAACATTCAAAACAACATACATTTTAACACATGTCACACAACATTTACACACAAATAATCAACATCATTACAACGAGACAGGGCCTTTTCAGTGGCGGCGCCCCTTGGCTTTGGAACGCCTCTTCCTAGTGACATCAGATCAGCCCCTCCTCCTGACATTTTGCAAGAAGGTCAAGACCTGGCTGTTTGACCAGGCATTTGCTGATGTAGTATGATTGCTAAACTGAGACCTAAGGAACGACGACAAAGAAATTGGAAATCGACTTAATAACAAGACGCTGAGATTTGTGGTAATTTTAATTGCTTAATTGTGTATTATATGATTGTGTTAGTAACTGTTGATATATTTATCTTGGGCAGTCCTTGCCATGTGTACACCGTCTCAAATCGCCTTCGGGCTGAGAGGGGCGGTATAGAAGTAGAGTAAATAAATAAATAAATAAATAAATATAATAGAACACACCAAAGAATGTCTCAAGAAAATCATCTTACGTTTTACAGAGTATAGCAAACTTTTGATTGTGCAAATCATAACATTCGGAGCAATAAAAAAAACCCATGTAACATGTTATTTGATTATCTTAATATGTACCCTCTACTCCAGGCAAGAGGGCAGAACAGGGAGGAGCAGATTGATTTCCAATTGGCAAGGGGTTCAGACATGGCTGCATTTATTAACCATGTGTGTTTAACTCAGGGGTGGGCAACCTACAGCCCGCAGGCCGGATCCGGCCCGGCAGCTGCTTCTGTCCGGCCCAGGGAGAAGGGCGTCATGGGCGGGGCCAAGAGGAAGGGTTGCCGCTGTCGCCATCCCTTCACGGGCTCTGTGGGGCCTTTGTTGGCAGACAGGCTGGAGGAACATAAGAACATAAGAACATAAGAAGAGCCATGCTGAATCGGACCTCAGCCCATCTAGTCCAGCATTCTGTATCACACAGTGGCCCACCAGTTGTACACGGGGATCTCGAGCAGAAGGGAGGGCAAAACCCTGACCTGCTCCCGACCCCCCACAACCAGTACCCAGGGAAATCCTGCCTACCTCAACCAACTCCGAGGTGGCACTTGAATGTCCTTTTCAGTAACTACCGATACACTTGGTATCCATGAATCTGTCTAATCCTGCCTTGAAGTTGTTCAGGCTGACAGCTGTCACAACCTCTTCTGGAAGTGAGTTCCATAACCCAATGACCCTCTGGGTGAAGAAATATTTCCTTTATTAGTCCTAATTTTCCTACCTTGGAGCTTCAGGGAGTGCCCTCTAGTCCTAGTGTTTTGTGACAAAGAAAATAATTTTTCTTTATTCACCTTTTCTATCCCATGCATGATTTTATACACTTCGATCAAGTCACCTCTTAAACGCCGTCTTCAAGACTGAAAAGACCAAGGCGTTGCAACCTGGTTTCATAAGGGAGCCGCTCCATCCCTTGGATCATTCTTGTTGCCCTTTTCTGTACCTTTTCCAGTTCCGTTATATCTTTCTTAAGGTGCGGAGACCAGAATTGTACACAGTACTCCAAATGTGGCCTTACCATAGATTTGTAGAGAGGTAATACAACATTTGCGGACCTATTTTCGATTCCCTTTCTGATCATGCCAAGCATAGAATTTGCTTCTTTCACTGCTGCTGCGCACTGGGTTGACATCTTCATTGAGCTGTCCTCCAAGACCCCAAGATCCCTTTCCTGGTTTGTCTCGGAAAGCTTTGACCCCATCAATTTGTAGGTGTAGTTGGGGTTCTTTGCCCCGATGTGCATGACTTTACACTTGTTTAGGTTAAAATGCATTTGCCACTTTGTTGCCCATTCACTCAATTTGGAGAGATCTTTCTGGAGCTCTTTACAAGGAGCGGCGGCTTTGGAGTGCCTGCCATCCCTGGAGGCGATCCGGCCTGCAGCGGGAGCACTCCGCGATCAAGTCTTCCGGGTTGCCAGGGCGAACAGCCGCCTCAGATGGCTGAGTGCTCCCCCTGCAGGTCCGGATCACCTCCAGGGATGGCAGGCACTCCAAAGCCGCTGCTCTTCCGGCCTGTCTGCCGACACAGGCCCCACAGAGCCCGCGATGGGATGGCGGCAGTGGCACTCCATAGCAGAGCGATCAGCTGGGGAACGGTTGGGGCGATAGCGCGCGGAGGACTGCAGCCACCGATCGCCGGATGATCTGCTCTCCTATGCTGTGGCGTCGGCTTGGTCCACTTTGCCATCCTCTGGGCTGGGGTCATTGGGCCATTCCACCTTGGGATCCTTCCTCTTGAGGATGTCCCCTTCATCTTGGTTCGCATCTTGTCTTCTTGAATTTCATTGTATTTTATTTTAGTGGTTTTTATTATAATTTTATAATAATTATATAATAATAATATAATAAATAATATAATATAATGTTATATTATATTATAATTTCAATATATTATAATGTCTATATATACACACACTATAATATAATAATTATGATATTAATACTAATAATATATGAATGTTTCTTGATATATTAATATGTTAATATTAATGATGTGCAATATATAGTAAATATAGTAAATAAATAAATTATGTAGATTAGAATGTAGTTCGCCTATAGGTGCGGCCCTCCATAATATTTTTGGCTCTCGTGTGGCCCCTTGGAAAAAATAATTGCCCACCCCTGGTTCTACTTGTACATGCAACATACCAGATACAAAACTGGATTAGATATTGGAGAAGAAGGTGTGAACATTGAAGGATGGCCCATCAACATTTTAAGATATGTAAATGACACCTTATTTCTTGCTAAAAATAGCAAAGACTTGGAATAAAGTCAAGGAAGAAAGTGCAAAGACACGTTTACAGCTGAAGTTTAAGAAAAGAAAAATAACAGCCATATATTATTTCGATAACCTTAAAGTAGACAATGAAGATACAGAGCGTCAAAGATTTCCTATACTTGGACTCAATTATTAATCAGAAAGGAGCCTGCAGGTTGACTAGGAGGTTTCACATAAATTAGATCACTATAAGTCAAGATTAACTCGATACAGTTAATAATAACAAACCATAGTCAAAATCAGGGGTGTCAAACTCATTTTCATGAAAGACCCCTCTTGGCATTTTTACTTTGTGAACGAAGATTCTTAGGAAGGACTCATCCCACGCTTTTTACAAGCGCGTTGATGACTACAAAGGCCAATCTGAGATAGGCAAGTTCGGTTGCAGAAAGCACAGCAGAAAGTCTCCTTGGGTGATGTTGTTTCCAAGTTGCGGTTCTTTCTGCGCTGTCATTTCTCTTCGAGACCCGTTCGGCGTGTCTTCTCGAAAGAGGCCGCAGCATTGTGGATAGTGCGTCTCCATGCCTCCCGAAGCGAGGCCAGGGTGGACCATTGTTGGTGATCAATCTGGCCGAGCCTGAGATGTTGTTTCAGGGAGTCCTTATATCTCTTCTTTGGGGCGCCTCTCTTGTGCTGACCCGTGGCGAGTTCACTGTAGAGTAGTATCTTTGGGAGGCGGTGGTCCTCTATCCTAGAGATGTGCCCTGCCCAGCGCAGCTGTGTTCTCAATAGCATGGCCTCAATGCTGGTGATCCCTGCTTGCTCAAGGACAGCAACATTAGTCACATACTCGGTCCAGTGTATATGTAGGATTGTGCGAAGACAGCGCTGATGAAAGCGTTCGAGGAGTCGTAGGTGTTGGCGATAGGTGACCCATGTTTCAGACCCATAGAGAAGAATAGACAGTACGATAGCTCTGTACACACTGATTTTGGTGCTTTGCCTCAGGTGCTTGTTGCTCCAGACTCTTTTGTGAAGCCTTCCGAATGCACTCTATGCCTTTGCTAATCTGTGATCTATCTCTTTATCAATCTTGGCATTTGAAGAGATGATGCTTCCCAGGTAGGTGAACTGCTGAACGGACTTAAGCATAGATGTGTCTATGCTGACGTGGAGATGATGGTGTTCTTCCTGTGGTGCGGGCTGGTAGAGGACTTCAGTTTTCTTCAGGCTGACTTCCAGCCCAAACAGCTCTGCAGCTGTTGCAAAGCAGGATGTTAGGCACTGCAGGGCTGCTTCTGAATGGGCGACAAGGGCAGCATCTTCGGCAAAAAGCAGCTCACGGACTAGATAGTTTAGAGCAGGGCTGTCCAACTTCTACCAGGTCCAGGGCCGGAATAGGGGTCACTGATGACCTCGGGGGCCGCTCGCCCGCCCCAGGCCCCGCCCCCAGGCCCCGCCCCCAGCCCAGGCCCCACTCTCTCCTAAAGCTGTCATTCTCCCTCCTACTCTTTCCCGGGCGCCACGGCGCCAGGAAAGAGGAGGAAGAGGAGGAGGAGGGAGATTTCTCCCTCCTCCTCCTCCTCTTTCCCGGGCACTGTGGCTGCATGGCGCCCGGGAAAGAGGAGCAGGAGGGAGAGCAGAAGGCAGCGCCAAGGGCAGCGCGTCACCGGCCTGGCGTGACGCGCTGCCCTTGGCGCCGCCTACTCCTCCATTTCGGGCGTGGAGAGAGGACGGAGGGGTGGTGCAGGAGGAGGAGCTAGCTCTCTTCCTCCTCCCTGCCCCGCCTCCCCCCCCCCCGCCGCCATTAAAAAAATTAGAATTTTTTAAAAAATTTAAAAATGGCGGCTGGGGGCATAGCTGGGGCCGTGCCCAACAGGCTGGGGGGCCGGATCCGGCCCCAGGGCCGCCAGTTGGACAGCCCTGGTTTAGAGTCCTGGTGCGAGTCCTCAGATGGCTTAAGTTGAACAAGCTACCATCAGTACGATAGCGTATATATATGCCGTCTTCTTCTTCGGGGTCTGTCAAAGGCCCCAACAGCTTAATAATAATAATAATAATAATAACTTTATTGATACCTCGCCACTATCTCCCCAAGGGGACTCGGGGCGGCTTACATGAAGCCAATCCCAATGACACATAATAAAACAACACAGCAGCAAATAATAAAACAATACAATCAATATAACTTACACATAAGCAATCACAGACAATTTAAAATCATTATGGCCGGACCAGATGTGAAATATTAAAATTTTAAAATAAATAAACACTGGATTTGAACAGAGGTAGAATGTATGTAACTGGAAGGTTTTTAAAGGGTATTGTGGGGCAGACAACCCAACAGGTAGTTAAAGTGCTTCTGAGGACATTTTGCGAAGAATTGCAAAGAGTCGCCTTTGGGCCGAGAGGGGTGGTATAGAAATATAGTAAATAAATACATTGATCAGAGCATAGTGTTACTGACTTTATTCAGGGAAGGCACATTGGAATAGTCATATTTTCAGGCTCCGCCTAAAAACTGCCAATGTGGGGGTTTCTCTGATGTCCTTGGGGAGTGAATTCCAGATTCAGGGGGCCACCACTGAGAAGGCCCTCTCCCTTGTCCCCACCAAACGCGAAGGGGGCGGGAGCAAGAGTAGGGCCTCTCCAGATGATCGGAGAGATCACCTGGGTTGGTAGACAGAAAAGCGGTCATGCAGGTAGGCGGGTCCCAAACCGTTCAAGGCGTTATAGGTAAGAACCGGCAACTTGAATTGGGACCGGAAGATGAATGGCAGCCAATGGAGCTCCTTAAACGGGGGTTGACCACTCCCTGTAAGAAGCTCCAGAGGGCCAATTCTATCTATCTATCTATCTATCTATCTATCTATCTATCTATCTATCATCTATAATCTACGGCGGGCCTGTCCAACAGGCAGCCCGTGGGCCATACACGGCCCCCCAGCCCCTTTCCTTCGGCCCCCCAAACTTTTTAACCAAAAATAAAAATAGAAAATTAAATATAATAATAATAAAATTACCCATTTCCGGGTTCCGGAGCAAGTCTCGCGAGACTACGCCAGCCACACGGGATTTCGCTTGCAACGCAGGTGTGATCTCGCGTTGCGAGCGAAATCCTGTGTGGCTGGCAGAGTCTCGCGAGACTTGCTCCGGAACCCGGTTGCCGAAATCACGGCTACAGAATCCCTGCGGCCCACCCAGACGCGATTAGACCTTCTTTGGCTCCTGGCTCGGTCGGTCGTCGTGTCTCTCGTGGTCTCCTGTGGTCCGGCTACTGGAAGGTAGGCTGAAGCAGGGGGCTGTTTTGCTGGGGTGGGCTCCTTTCTTCCTTTCTTCCTTGCTTTAATTCTTGCTTTTATGTTATTTATTAATATTTATTTCCCTCCCATATATATTCCCTTCCTCCATCCATATTTCTTTGTGTTTTTCTGTTATTTATTAATATTTATTTCCCTCCCATATATATTCCCTTCCTCCATCCATATTTCTTTGTGTTTCTTTTATTTATTAATATTTATTTCCCTACCATATATATTCCCTTCCTCCATCCAAATTTTTTTGGAGGAGGGGGCGGAGCCGGGGAGGGGGTGGAGCCAGGTAGGGGGCGGAGCCAGGGAGGGAGAGGGGGCTGAGCAGGGGGCAGAGGCAGACCCTTAGGCCCCCCAGGTGATCAGTGACCGGAATTCCGGCCACTGGTCCGGTAGAAGTTGGACAGCCCTGATCGATGGTGTGATCTCTATATCTATATCTATATCCAGGACTGGACAAAGGGAAAAAATAGTAGTAAGCGAACATTTTTTTAGCGCCCCCTGGCTCTCTAACCTAGTGGAGATGGCGCATGTGTGCACACCCCCCGGAGCACTCATGCGTGCCGCCAGCTAGTTTCACACATGCGCTATTGGGAAACACACTTCCAAGAGGATTAAAAAAACGGGGGAACATTTTGCAGCCAGGGCAGAGTCTCCCGCCTCCGGCTGCAAAATGTTCCCCCATCCTTTTCAGCCTCTTGGGAGTGTGTTTAGCAACTCCGTCCCCCAGAAGCACTCTGTCCCAATAGCGCATGCGCAATACTTTCATGCATGAGCCATTTGGATGGAGCGCTTTTGGTGGACAGAGTTGCTAAACGCACTCCCAAGAGGCTGAAAAAGACAGGGGACTCGGCTTCAAAATGTTCCCCCGTCCTTTTCGGACTCTTTGGAGTGCATTTAGCAACTCCGTCCACCAGAAGTGCTCCGACCCGATGGCGCATGCGTGATAGTTTCACGCATTTGCTATTAAAATGGAGCGCTTCTGGTTGAAGGAGTTGCTAAATGCACTCCGAAGAGGCCGAAAAGGACGGGGAACATTTTGCAGCCGGAGGCAGAGCCTCATCCTTGCTCGCTGGCCCGCAGCAATGATGCGCCAAAGCTGGCGGTGGTGGCCAGATGCGCCCCTGGCCACGTGGTGCCCGGAAGTGGCCGCTTACCTTACTTACACGTATATCCACCCCTATCTATATCTATATCTATCTATGTATCTATATCAGTGGTTTTGAAATTTTTTACCTAATTTAGCCCCCAGATATTATTGAATGACAGTTCCCATAGCTTTTGATGATCTACCACAGTGTTTCCCAACCAGTGCGCCGTGGCACACTTGTCAGGCCCGGTAGGTCTGTAAATAATGGCACACTCACTCAAGTAGTTAACAAGAGGAATTGAGCTTTATTCAGCCTTACTCCAGGCAGAGCAAAGAGGAATCTGAGCTTTCCCGCCAAAACGCTGAGAGAAAAACCCTTCTGGTAAACTCCTCCCTCCTCTCAGACTCAGGCCCATCCCCTCTGCTGGCTCCCTGTGTCGCCATGGCAGCCAAGGCCAAGCCGTTTATTTAACTGCTCTGGCTGAGGCCTGACATTACGCCCCTTTCGGAATGGCGCCCCCAAGACTATTATATAACAGAGCAGTGAATTTAACATTATAACACACACAATATACTTGATCTCATAACTGGCATACATTTTTAACCATTAAAACTAACTGACCCCCAACATCACACTGCATTGCAGAGCATTGAGGAATTATATAACAATGTAAATCAGTTGCAAAGCATTAACAAACCCCCCTCAAATTGGTAATTTTAATACATTTGCAGACCCCATCAGAAAATAAGCGATACATATGCACTAAACATTTCTAACGATATATCACGCCATAAAAAGTAATTGACTAAGCAGGTCATAACTTGCTGCATCCATAACATCATAAGCAAAGCATATTAGCCATCCTTAACCCTTTTAAATGGATAATTATACTACACATTTTGAAGAAAGCATTTCATCTATCGCTTGGTTCTAACTTAGTTAATCTCATCATGCACATAACTCTATTAATAAACACCAGTCTCTATTTTGCATGAACAGAATTACATTAGCCGTTCCGATCCAATGCGTCATACATTTCATTCCTTTTATATCCGTCCCACTTAAAACCAGAGGATCCCCTTCATGTTATTCCAATCACATGTAACACTTTCGTAGGGAGCATATCATATAACAACCTTCCCCAATTAACAGCGTGTGTCCTCCAGGCCAAACCCCCACAACCATTCAGAACTATATTCCCAGCATAGACAAGTACTAATGTTCCACCGATAATGTTCATGTCAACGATTTTGAACCCTTCAGCTGCTACAGTCCCTTGTAGCTCGGCTTTGGACATTACTGCCTGGAGTTTAAACACTATTGTCCATCTCTGGGAACTCTCATCAGTCTGGAACGGGTACATTCTTCCAGTCCTTTCTTTCCGGAAACCAAAAGATACTCGCCGGCCCGCATACTCTCCCATTCCCGTAGGGCTCCCAGCCAAGAAGCTGCAACTGCTACGGCGGACCCCCAATGCGCTGGTTCAGCATCCCACAGCTCACCCGACCTCTTTTCGGAAAAAGCTTGGCTGAATCCTCCTGAAGATTCTCCCGCCACCCCGGCTGGACTCGGGACGATTTCTTCCTGTGCGGACTTCTCTCGTTGCGGTGCCACTCTCTCAGCCTCCACCTTCGTCATCGCCTGTTCGGGTGGTTTGCTGCTGGGCTCTGCAACCTCCGTGCCATGCTTCTCCTGGGCTACAGCAACTAGCTGGGGCTGCACATTCCCGGCCTCTGCACTGTGGTGGTCCCAAGCGGAAAGGACTATTGCCCAAACCAGCAGGGCGCCCCATGGGACTTCTCCTCCAAGGTACGGTCAGCAGCCTTCCCTTCACCATCTCCAGGCTCTTGGCCTCTCTCTGGAACTTGGGCCTCCAAAGGGGCTCTCTCTCCCTCCTCTGCATCGGCCAGCGTCTCTTCCCCCACAGGTCAACTGGATATCCACCTCGCCATCCGCGCTGTGGGCCCCCCCAAGCCCGGAGAATTGCCCCCCACAAGATCAAAGTTCCTACTGGGGGCAGCTCAGCCGAACTTTCTACTGTGCTCTCTTGAACTGAGGGGAACTTGCACACCCTTCCTCTTTGCCTGTCAGTTTCGTTTCGCCCAGCAGTTTCACACAGAGATACTGGGGCTTCTTCTCGCAGCTTTTCGCAAAACCCCGAGTTTCCCCTCCTGTTGCTGCAGGCAGATCAGTGGGTTCCTCTGCCGGGATTTGCACCAACCTTTTCCCTTCTTCCACTGGCTGAGCCTGTGGCCAGGCGACCGCACTTTCAGGGAGCAGGCAGCCTTTCCCCGCTGGCTCCTGGCCAGGGAAAGTTGCATTGGCACAAAGGAAAAGCGGCTCCTTGCCCTCCACCTTTTCCATCACTGGGTCTGGCGTTAAATCAGCACAGTTGGAGGGGCTTTCTCCCTCTGCTCCAACTTCTGTATCAACCCTTCCAGGGCCCGTCTCTGCCTCTTCCCCACACTCTGGCTCTGCGATAGCCGCTTCTGCTGGCTGGCAGCCACTCATCTCCGCTTCCCCTCTTGCTACTGGGGCAAGTATACCCACATCCTCGCCGAGAGGATCGGCTCGGGTTCTCCCAGCCTTTCCAGGTTTAGAGCGAGGTTTTCTTCCTCCTCCTCTTCCGCCGGGCGCCCTTCCTCTGCTGGGCTCTTTCAGGGCTTCTTCCCAAACCACTTGAGCGGCCCTTTCAAGCATGTAGTCGAGTAAGGTCCCCCTTTTCTCGGCATCTGCTTCAAGCCGTCCCCGAGGGCGTCGCTGGGCCATCTCTGCAGCCGCTCCTCCACGGGGAGCCGAGTGTCCACTTCCACACCCGGGGTCTTGCTCCAGGTGGCCTGCGAACATCACTGCCCACGGGTTGCAGGTATAAATGGCTGGGACTGCCTCAAAGGGGCCTCCTTGCGCGGCGTCCTCCTCCTCCTCCTCCTCATCTTCGCTGTCGTTCCAAAAGTCCTCGTAGCTCACCCACTCGATCTTGGGGAGCTCAGGCATCGCAGGTCCCACAGCCTTTTCGGCCTCTCTTGTGGGAGTTGGTTCCTCCGGCTCTTTGCCCTTCAAGAGCTCCATCACTGGATCTGGCCTTGAGTCAGCACAGTTGGAGGCGCTTTCACTCTCCACTCCATCTTCTGTCTCAGCCGTTCCAGGGTCCATCTTTGCCTCTCCTCCCCGGGGAGCCGTGCGTCCTCTCTCACACCCGGGGCCATGCTCCAGGTGGCCCGCGAACATCACTGCCCATGGATGCGCCGTCCCCAACCTACACACATCGCAGCCGTAGGTGGCTGGGATTGCTTCGAGGGGGTCTCCTCGCACGGGGTCCTCATCCTCTTCCTCGCTCAGGTCGCCACACAGGATGGGGTCAGGCAAACTGCCCTTCAGCACCTCTGAAGGCTGCATTCGCTTTTCCTTCCCTCCTGCCCCGCCGGCGCTTGAGCTTACGTGAAGGCTCCGGGAAGGGCCGGAACTTTCACTCCTCCTCAGGGGCTGCTGGCTCCAACCAAGCTGCGGATTCCTCACAGGGGATAGGGGGAATGAAGGGCTCTTCTCCTTCATCCTCAGGGAATGAGTCAGTATCCCATTCTTCCGCCTGCATCCGCCGCACCAAATCCGGGAACCGCCTCTGGAGGTTTTCAAAAGCTTGCCGCCTAGCCTCGGCTACATCCACCTTACCAGGGGTCTCCCATCCAGTACGGCATGGACTCCGATCTTCCTCTGGTTCCAACCAGACACCCACAGTTTCCATCCTGAGGCCATGGGGAATGCCGACTCTATTCTCCCGGGTGGGGGCCTTTTGCTTCGCAGGCCTCTGTCGCTGCTTGCTTCTTCGGGGCCAAAACCCCTCTTCTCTGAGAGGGAGGTCGTGCCTCTCCGCCTTGGGAGCACAGACCTTCTCCATAGTTGGGTTGGGTTCTCACCAGCACTGAGACTGGGATAAACCCATTGTTGTTGAGATTCCTCTTTATGTCAGGCCCGGTAGGTCTGTAAATAATGGCACACTCACTCAAGTAGTTAACAAGAGGAATTGAGCTTTATTCAGCCTTACTCCAGGCAGAGCAAAGAGGAATCTGAGCTTTCCCGCCAAAACGCTGAGAGAAAAACCCTTCTGGTAAACTCCCTCCCTCCTCTCAGACTCAGGCCCATCCCCCTCTGCTGGCTCCCTGTCGCCATGGCAGCCAAGGCCAAGCCGTTTATTTAACTGCTCTGGCTGAGGCCTGACAACACTAGTGTGCCGTGAGAGATCATCAGGTGTGCCGTGGGAAATTAGATTATAATCTATCTGATGTCATGTATAAAGTTTGCTACTCTGTCTCCGGAACCTAAGCGCACGGGTCCCTGTTTCCGGGAGGGCCGCACAGTAGGGTGGACCTGTTTGAGCCCGTTCCCTTCCATTCAGCTCTGGCGGGGAGCACTTCCGGTCCAGCCCAGCCCAGCCCTGTTGGGGCTATGTGAGGTGTGAGTCAGAGAGCAGCGGAGCCCGAGTGCTGAAGGCAGGCAGGCAAGCAGCCGGAGGGGCAGGCAGGCAGGGAGTCAGCCAGCTAACGGGGGAAAGGAGGGAAGGGAACTCGTGGGAGAAATATGGGTCCCCCAAAGGCCATCCAGCCTGACCCCCTTCAGCCAAGCAGGAAGGCACCACCCAAGCCTTCCCGACAGATGAGCATGGAGACTCTGGCTATACATTTTTTGAAATACTTTTTATTAAGAATTTCCATTTTATAAAAACATACAAGATCACAATAGGAAAAAGGGAAAGGGAAAGGGAAAAAGGAGTATTTTGACTTCCATTCTAGTTCCACACTATTAGATATATTCTTCAGTTTCATTTAAACACAGAACATCCCCAGTGCTCTTATTCTTACTAATACATATCTGACAGTGGTATAGTACTAATTTAATATTCTCTAGATATTCATTAATCACAACCAATCTGTCTTTATAATACCTTTACCATATTTCTATCACAACCCATATTTTAATTCATACATTTCTTTTTAACTCCGTAATTCTCTCTATTATTTCTAATCTTCCTTTTTGGGTAGGAGGTTCTAATGCTGCAACTTCACAAATACAATCCTAGCCTCTGATATGAGGGCACAAAGGTTACTCTATATTATCATTCTATATAATTTAATTACCAATCATCACAAGGTTACAGCTCTCATTCATTGTTTAGTCTTCTATCTCAGATTCAGATATTCTCCTCATCCTCTCCTTTTCTTTCCCCTCTGGTGGGCTCTCGAGGGCAGTTTCGAGACAACCGCCTCTCAGGACTAGGGAAGTAGTGAAGCCTCTCTTTCCCGATGAGCTGGGCAAGTTTTCATACCTTTTCCCTTCTCTAATCTCCTTCCTTCTTTAGACTAGGTTTCCTCATCCTTATAGATCACCATATCTCGGCCAGTTCTACCCCCTCTGGGCTAGTGTTCAGTTACTTGAGGTCATTAGTGCGAGAGAGCTACTATCTTCTTCTCTTTTACATACTAGTAGGGAATTTTTGAAGGGTCAGTTCTCTCACTTCTCTAAGTTTTATAGGGTAGGTGTTAGTTTTCCTCCAGACCACCTCACACATATTCTTTTCATATAAAATTCATTTTGGTGTCCCTAGGGACCTTATTCTTTGTGTGGTTAGTCTGGGTTCTGAAAATTTTTCCACTTCCCTGTAAACTTCTGCCTATAACTTTCCCCTTGCTTTTAAGATCGGTAGCTTTACTGTTTCTTTAATGTTTCTTTAATATTTACTCCTTCTTGTTCCCCAGCATTTCATAATGTAAATTAGTACTCCATCTCACTGAAATCAAGACTTTCCTACCTTCTTTCCATGGCTATGTTCCTCAAGCTCTATGGTTTCTACCTTTTCCCAAGACTCTGGGCTATACATTAAGGCAGGCAGCCTCTTTATTAAGGGCTTGGAAGAAGGTTTAGACTAGATATGGTCAAACTTGGGCCTTTCCTCCAGGTGTTTTGGACTTCAACTAATATTGCGATATAATTGTTATAATACAATGTGGTATGTAATTGTTGTACTGTGACAATGACATAGTATGTTGTATTTGATATTATAGTAATATACGTATATTGTGTATACATATAATATTGATAATGTTGTAATGTCATGCAATATAATAATATACTATATAACTATATCTTTTGTGTTCATCGAAGCAGGCCCAGGTTTCACACTAAGTGAGTGTATAAATACATTTAAAAACATATTAACTATATGTA
>JARBWK010001808.1:0-17275 GCA_030556195.1 Anolis apletophallus | reverse complement strand
AAAAGGAAAAAAAGGGAAAAGAAGGAGGAGAGGAGGAGAAGGAATGTAGGAAAGGAGGGAGGGAGGGAGGGAAGAATGAAGGAAGGGAAGAAGGGAAGGAAGGAAAGAAAGAAAGAAAGGAAACAAGGGAAGGAAGGAAGGAGGGAAGAGGAAAGAAAGAAAAGATAGAAGGAAGGAAGCTAAGAAGGAAGGAAGGAAAGACAAAAGGAAAGAAAGAAAGAAAGAAGGAAAGAAAGAAAGAAGGAATGAAGGAGGAAAGAAGGAAAGGAATGAAAGAAAGACAGAAGGAAGGAAGGAAAGAAGGAAAGAAAGAAAGAAGGAAGGAAAGAAGGAATGAAGGAGGAAAGAAGGAAAGGAATGAAATAAAGACGGAAGGAAGGAAGGAAAGAAGGAAAGAAGGAAGGAAAGAAGGAAAGAAGGGAAAGAAGAAAGACGGAAGTAAGGAAGGGAGAGACTTTGTTAAAAAATTGGGAAAAATACAAAAAGAAACTTTTCGGACAAACCCAGTTAGATGCCACACAAGAAGAGTTTTAGGATGGAAGAAAGGAAAAAGGAAGGAGGGTAAGAAAAGCAAGAAGGAAGGAAGGAAGGAGGGACAGAAAAAAAAGGAAAGGAAGGAACTAAGGAAGGAAGGGAAAGAAGGAGAGAAGGAAAGGGAAGGAAGGAAGGTAAGAAGGAAGGAAGGAAGAAGGGAGGGAGGGAGGGAAGAAGGGAAGAAAGGAAAGAAGGAAAGATGGAAGGATGGAAGAAAAGGAAGGAAGGAAGGAAGGAAAGGAAGACAGAAAAAGGAAAGAAGGAAGGAAGAGAAGAAGGAAGGAAGGAAGGAAGGAAGGAAGGAAGGGAAGAAGGAAGGAAGGGAAGATGGGAAGGAAGGAAAGAAGCAAAGATGGAAAGGAAGGAAAGAAAGAAAGAAAGAAAGAGAAAGAAAGAAAGAAAGGGAGGGAGGGAGGGAGGGAGGAAAGGAAGGAAGAAGGGAGGGAGGGAGAGGAGAAAGAAGGAAAGAGAAAGAAAGAAAGAAGAAAGGCAAGGAATGAAGGGAAAAGGAAGCAAAGATGGAAAGGAAGGAAAGAAAGAAGGAAAGGAAAGGAAGGAAAGACAGCAAGAAGGAAAGATGAACGAAAGAAGAGGAGAAGGATGAAAGAGAAGAAGGGAAGAAAGGAAAGAAGGAAGGGAAGGGGGAAAAGGCAGGCGAGAAAGAAAGGAAAAAAGGGAGCAAAGAAGGAAAGTTAGACAGAAAGTAAGGAAAGAAAGAAGGAAAGAAGGAAGGAAGGAAAAGAAGAAGGGAGGGAAGACAGGAAAGAAGGATGGAATGAAGGGATGTAGGGAGGAAGGAAGGGAAGAAGGAAGGAAAAGAAGGAAAGAAAGAAAGAAAAAGAAAGAAAGAAAGATGAAAGGAAAGAAGGAAGAGAAGAAGGAAGGAAGAGAAGGAGGGAGGGAGGGAGGGAGGGAGGAAGGGAAGAAGGACGGAAGGAAGGAAAGAAGGAAAGAAAGGAAAGAAAGAAGGAAGGAAGGGGTGGAGGAAGGAAGGATGGAATAGAAGAGGAGAAGGATGGAAAGCAGAAGGAATGAAGGAACGGAGGGAGGAAGGAAAGGAAGAAGGAAAGAAGGAAGGAAGAGAAAAAAGGAAGGAAGGGGCGGAGGAAAGAAGGAAAGGAAGAAAGAGAAAGAAAGGAAGGAAGAAGGGAGATAGCGAGGAGAGAGGAGAGAAAGAAGGAAGGAAGAAAGAAGGAAGGAAGGAAGGAAGAGAAGAAGGAAGGAAGAGAAGAAGGAAGGAAGGAAGGGACTTTGTTAACCTGTTCCGGGGGCATCTTTCTGGCGCCTTCTTCGGCAGAGGAGGAATTCAGGGGGCGGCCTTCTCTCCGTGTGATGCCTGGAGACTCTGCCGGCCAGAGTCTGGACTCAGGCACACCTGCCGGGAGGAGACATGGAGGGCTTAGACACAGGCGTGCAGCCACACACAGACCCCGAGAGACAAGGACATCCCTCCCAGAGCAGGGCAAGGCTCAGGGTTCCCTGGACGTCAAAGTCACCCAGGCTAGCCTAATGTTGATGAGGGAGGGCCCCAGTTGGCCAGGATAACAATAATAATAATAATAATAATAATAATACTGTTTCCTGTCACCTTCCAGGCAGACCACAACAGGAAGGACTGGGGACAAATGGCGTCCCCCTGGCTTGCCCCCTCAGCCGCCCCTCGGCCTCTTTCCTGCTTTTTACTTCAGATTCTAAACTGTCGCCTTTCAAATTGGCCTCCACAACCGCCTTCTCCGGGCAAGATGGGGCCTCACCCTGGCCCAGCCAAGCCTTGCTCAAGCAGGAACTGGCCAGCCGTGCTTTCCCAAGGACGGAGGAAGGCGCCAGAACGTTCTGTGGGCGCCCACTGAGCACGCTCAGGACTGGCAGAGCTGGACACAAAATGGCGGCCAGAACACAAAATGGCTTCCCTCCTGGCTTGCTCACTCAGGAGCCTGATTCCCTCAGCTGAGGCCCCCTTTCTTTCTTTCTTTCCTCAGCCAGGGAAGGCTAAGGACCTTGTAAAACTACAACTCCTGTGATTTCTGTAGTACTGAGCCTGTGGCAAGATTTTTTTTGGAGGGGGGGTCTTGGTTCCCCTGGAAGGAGCCCCTCCTTGCCCTGGCCGTTCCCCTTGAAGGCTGGCTGGCTCCCTCGGGGGGCTGGGAAGCGCGGCCTGGATTGAGGGACAGACCGACGTCTCCCTTTCCAAGGCCGGCTTGAGGAGCCCTGAGTCAGGAGGGAGGCCGCGGGCCTGGTCTCACCGGGGGAAGGCCTTCCGGGCCCGGGGGCCCCTCCTGAGAAGGAAGGAAGGAAGGCCCTCTCTCTCCACCCTCGTCCTTGCGATGGAGGCCGGGCCGATCTTGGAGCCCAAAGGGAACTGACCCAGGAAGGGGAGGCTGGAAAAGGGCCGCTGATGGGAAGCCCAGGGAAGGCTTCTCCCACATTGGCCTGACAAGCGCCTTCTCCAGGCAAGATGGGGCCTTGCCAAAGCAGGAGCTCCCCAGCCGTGCTTTCCCAAGGACGGAGGAAGGCGCTAGAACGTTCTGTGGGCGCCCACTGAGCACGCTCAGGACTGACAACACTGGGCACAAAATGGTGGGCAGGATACAAAATGGTGCCCCTCCCCTGGCTTTCTCCCTCGGGAGCCTGATTCCCTCACCTGAGGCCCTCTTCCTTTCTTCCTTTCCTCAGCCAGGTGTTAATGAACCAGGACAAAAGCAAGTGTCACAGTGCGCCTCAGAGTCCAAAGAAAGAGCCTCACTCCACCACATCCCTCCTGGGCAGAGAGTTCCACTGCTGAACGGCTCTCCCAGTCAGGAAGTTCGTCGTAATGTTCAGGTGAAATCTCCTTCCTTTCCTGCAGTTTGAAGCCATGGCTCCATTGCATCCTCGTCTCCGGGGCAGCAGAAAGGAAGCCCGCTCCCTCCTCCTCCCTGGGACTAACTTCCCCTCACATATTTATCCATGGCCCTCATCATATCTCCTCTCAGCCTTCTCTTCTGCGTGCTTAGGAGTAACCCTGGACCCCCTGTTGTCGATGGAGGCCCACGTCTCCAGCATCAGCAGGGTAGCATTTTTCCATCTTCACCAGGCGAGGAAGCTGGCCCCCTATTTGTCCCGGGCGCGACTTAGCCACAGTGATCCAAGCCACAGTCATCTCGAGGCTGGACTACTGTAACGCTCTTTATTGGCCTTCCTCTCTCGGTAATCCGGAGACTCAAGCTGGTGCAGAAATGCCAGGCGCGACTCCTGGCGGGGTCCCTATTGGCCACCACATCACGCCAATCCTGCGCGAACTGCACTGGCTCCCAATTGAATGCCGGATTGCCTTCAAAGTGTTAGTCCTGACTTTTAAGGCCTTACATGGTCTGGGGCCAGTGTACCTGCGGGACCGCCTCGTCCCATATCATCCCACCAGATCACTGCGCTCCGAAGAGCTAAACCTCCTGGTCATCCCAAATGTGAGGACCTACCATCTGTCCGCAACCGCCGCCGGGCTTTCTCTATTGCAGCCCCTACCATGTGGAACGCACTGCCCCCCCGGCATCCGTGCCACCCAGGGCCTCCTCCCGTTCAGGAGAGCAGTTAAGACATTGCTGTTCCAGCAAGCCTTCGGAGTTAGCTAAACTTTAGCTCACACCGCCTAGCTGTCAGCCCACGGCGACTCCATTTGTTGCTTCAACTGTTCCAATTGTAATTCCATCTTAATGGTATTACTCTGAGTTATTATGAGTTATCTTGACAATTGTATTTTACGAACTGTTGTAAGTCGCCCCGAGCCGTTGGGGGGGGGGGGCGACAGACAAATGCGAAATAATAAATAAATAAACGTGCCCAGATCTTTAAGCCACTCCTCATAGGGCTCGTTCTCCAGGCCCTTGATCATTTTAGTAGTTGTGTACTTTGTTGCATTGAAGACATCTAGGTTGTAAGATTCCCGTCTTATGCGCACAACAACCCTGCAATCCCTGCTCAGAAGCCAGCCTGACCCAGGTCGCGAGGACCGACTTGCAGGCCGGTGTCTTTAGGATGGCATCTTTCAATATAGAAGTGCTCTATGTTCTGGCTGGAGAATCTATGGGTCACAAGGGGAATATCCTTGGCCTGTATTTGGCCTTATGTTTATGACAATTATAGGGTCTAAAATAAAAGAGGCATTCGCTTTAGCACGGCCCTTTAACCACCAGCTGTAATAAATCTTGCCAGCAGAAAGGTTGAGAGTTCGAAGCCCAGATCAGGGTGAGCTCCTGACATACAGCTCAGCTTCTGCCTACCTAGTGGTTTCGGAAACAGCAATGTGAGTAGATAAATAGGTACCACTTAAGCGGGGAGGCATTTAAGGCACCCATAAGGAAATAGCAGAAAAAACACCGGGAAGTAAATAAATAAACTGAGCACATGATGCTGATGGCGGGACAACCAAGATATACCTCTTATTATTTATGTATTTTATTACTTGCAGTATTTATATACCTCTTTCCTCATCCTTGGGGGGACTCAAAGCAGTTTACCAAAAAATAATGGCAAAATTCAAGGCCTTCCATACATAAACTAAATTTTAAATCAAACAGCAGACGACTGAGCACAAAATACAACAGGACAAATTAAACATCAGATAATAGCACATTTGAACATGAAGTATAAAAAGTAAAAACATATAATGAAAATATTAAAATCACATGATCCAAACGACCAAACTTGTAGGCCGGGCCATTCCAGATATTGATTACACGTATTCCATATTTACTTCGTGTACTGCGTTACTTTACTCGTTGAAAGCATGGCTCCATAACCATGTCTTTGTTCTCTTTCTAAAGGCCAGGAGGAGGGGAGGTGATCTTACCTCACTGGGGAGGGAGTGCCAGAGCGGGGAGGTGGGGGAAGCCGCCACGGAGAAGGCCCTGCCTATCATCCCCACCAACCACACTTGCAAAGCAGGTGGGACTGAGAGCAAGGCCTCCCCAGAAGATCTTAACCTCCATGATGGTTCATAGAAGGAGATATGTCCGGACAGTATAATGGGTAACTGCATTGAATGCTTGCCCTATACGTGTGCTGTGATCCACTCTGGGTCCCCTTGGGGTGAGAAGGGCAGAATATAAATACTGTAAATAATAACCGATAACTGATGTTAAATACTATATGTGAAAGGCCTGCACACATTTGGACAAGGAGAGGACAATCTATTATATAAATGGGTTCACGTCATGTGATGTATACCTCAAACAAAGAAACCATACAACGCAGAAAAACAATACTTGCCAACAGAAATAGGCCTCAAGCAAGGTACGTTTGTAGCAAAGAAGCTTTCCCCCCCCAAAACCTAACAGGCCCCCAAAACAACAAGTAAAAATAAAACTACATTTCCCAGTATCCTCCGGGGCAGCCAACGACTCACCCAGCCTCTACATTCTGAACAACATGATTGGCTGCCAATAAGGGCGGATTTGCATAACTGCTGTAACCATAGCAACGCTGGCAAGAGCCATCCAAGGCTAGGATAGAATGCTGAGAGATTTCAGTTGGTGTTTGAGGGTTAAACTGCCAAAACCAAACTCTGAGGGAGCAATTCTCCAGCAAATTCCTACCCACACAACACAACACAACTTCCAATCACAACCCATCCCACCAACCTTACGGGACCCCGTACACACAACACCTACAAACACCACAAACTAAAACCATTCCTTCCTTCTACACAGACATAAACTGACCCAAAAGACAAGCCATGCCTTCTAAAAATAACAGCATTGGACGACACACTCACAATGCTACATACATCAAACAAAAAAGGGCAGAACAAACGCCAGAACAGAAACACACTGCGCAGCAGAGACACAGACAACAGGTCACTGCACGACGCACAGCTGAGAACCAAATGCAAAGAACTGCACGACAAGAAGAAGCGCGCAGCCAGGAACAACAAAGACGCAGAAATGCAACACAACAGCAGCGCGCAAGGAGCGCAGAAACACGACGTCGCAACACAGAAAACAAACTTCAAAAACACCACAACCAATTCCACCGCCTAGCCTTCAGATACAACGCTGCAGAAGACTACAGCATGGTGCCAGAGGCCGACATTGGCACCCTAACGCACATCTGCACACACTGCAAAGCCCTGAAATACCCAGCAGAAACAACAGGAATGTGCTGCCTAGCCGGTAAAGTCTCTCTACCACCACTTGCCACTCCTCCACAACCACTACAGACTTTGCTGAGTGGACACACTCCAGCATCAAAACACTTCCTCCGCTATATAAGACAATACAACTCATGCTTCCAGATGACATCATTTGGAGCACACATAGAAAGTGCGCAATTCATGCCTACATGACCCCACCAAGACCGTAAGTAACATCATTTCCAACCCTTACATCTCGCATCTCCTAAATAGGGCACAGCAACGCGTGCCGGGTACAGCTAGTTAACCATATGAAGACATAAGGATGGCTCACTTCAGGAGGGGATTCAGAGTCGTGGAGCCCAAACAGGACTGACCCAGGAAGGGAGGGTGGAAATGGGCCGCTAATGGCCAAGGGTCACTGCGCCCAGGGAAGGCTTCTTCCACATTGGCCTGACAACCGCCTTCTCCAGGCAAGATGGGGCCTTACCCTGGCCCAGGAAAGCCTTGCAGGAGCACTGCTTTCCCAAGGACTGAGGGAGGTGCTAGAACGTCCTGTGGGCGCCCACTGAGCATGCTCAGGACTGGCAGAACTGGACACAAAATGGCATCCCTCCTGGCTTGCTCCCTCTGGAGCCTGATTCCCTCAGCTGAGGGCCTCTTTCTTTCCGCAGCAAGGTGTCAATCAATCCTATTTCCCCGCCTTTGATGTCCTTCCACATTTGCTGGGTTAAATCCTCAGTCAGGGATTCACAGCGCCCCCGTGTAACTGTAGGTCTTGACAGCTGCAGAGCATTGATTGCAGATAATAGCTCTGCCTTATTTTTCAAGTCTTGGAACAACGGGTCGCCTCCTTCCAAGAATGCTTTTTTTACCACCTCTCCGGCTTGGAATGGGAGATTGTTTTTAAGGATGATGTGAGTCCTCCGGAACGATGCTGTGGTGGCGGCTTTCGCCTTTGAAGTTGGTTGAGTGAAAAATGACTGCTGTCCAGACAACTTGGGTTTCAGTTCCTCCACCTTTCTCTTTCTCAGCTGGCTTTTTGGCGGAAAGTCGATGTCATATTTTCCATGAGTAGTCCGAAAATGCCGCTCCACATTTCCCTTCTTTGGTGTTGCGATGATAGTCTGGCAGATGAAGCAAAGGCACTTCGAAAATGACATTGTGGGAAAAAAAGTCCATCTCCCATCCTGGATTGAAGTTATATGTTTTTGCCATTTTACTTGGTCTAGGTTTCTTACTCATTTTGGTCATCAAAATGCAAATGTTTTAGCAAGGGCTTTTAGCAAAATCAGGGAGCGCCACTCTGCAGGACTTCAGTTCCCAGAACCGCAAGCAGGGTCGGACCTAGGTAATTTTAATTGGTAAGCGAGAAGTATTTTCAAGAGTTCCTTCTCCCTCACGGAAAAAGTATGGGAGAAAGCAATGAAAGGAGAAAAGAAACAAATTACCCTGTTTTACAGTAAGCTGCTTCAATGGGATACGGAGGAGGAGACAATTAAAGAAACAATGGTGAAATGGGCACAAGAGTTGGGGCACACCATCCTCCTACAGGAATGGGAAACCCTGGGGAGGAAAAAAACCAAGTATGCAGGCTCCACCAGTATTATGGAAAACTGGTTTAAAATTTTCTTTCACTGGTATCTAACTCCAGTGAAACTTGCAAAGTTCTATAAAAATCTTAAGGACAAGTGTTGGAAATGTGGGGAACATAAGGGAACTTTCCTCCATTGCTGGTGGGCCTGTACAAAAGTTAAGAACTTCTGGAATTCTGTTCACCATCATGTAATGAAAATGCTGGACTATAAAGTTGAACTGAAGCCAGAACATTATTTACTTAATTTAATGCACGACGAAATAAAGGATAATGAGGACAAAATTTTCTTTTACATGACAGCGGTGGCTAGAATTGAACTAGCAAAAAAATGGAAAACGAAGGAAATTCCAAGTATAGAGGAGTGGCTAATAAAATTAAGAGAGGCTATGGAAATAGATAACCTCAAAATCTTATAAGTGAATGTAAGAAAAATAACAAGATAAACTGGACCCGAGTAAAGGATTACTTGAAGGTACTGGAAATTAAAAACGATAAGAAGAATGGGGTAAATAAGAAAAAGACCTAAGGCCCGACACCTTGGGCCTGAAGGAGAGGACATGGCAAACGAAGAGTGTCTTAAGCGGAAGGGACTATATCAAGTACTAAAGGTGCACCCTACACCAGAACCGGAAGCTAACATCCATATGGACGAGAGACTATCGACTATCTATTTCCTCCTTTTACTAATCTTTCTCCTAGCTACACTTTCTCTTTTTTTCCCCTCTCTTCTTTTATTTTCTTTGCCTTCTCTCTCCTTTCCTTTTTCCTTTCATAAGTTTGCCTACTCGCTTTCTCCTCTGCTCTTTTCTTCCCTCCCTTCCTCCTAGGCTATCCCCCTGCACCCCCCGTCCCCTTGCTATCTCCTATCTAAGCTGTTCGATCTGTTTTTATGGTATATGTTTGAAAAATGCAAAATAAAAAATTAATAATAATAATAAAAAAAGAGTTCCTTCTCCCTCCCTGGCATATTCCCCACAGATATAATCAGGCAGAAAGTAAACAGAGAGGCCTGTGAGCCGCAAAGCCATTGGTTTCTCAGAAATGTAAACAATGGGACATGCAAATATACACCCAAAGTAAACAGACTGAACTTTGTGCTTCCATTTGGTCAATTTCGTCAGGAAATGGCTCCCAAAGCACCCTTGTTTCTCATCCGTCGTTGCTCCTCTTCGCACGCTGCCTGCGCGCTCCAAGTGTGCCTGAGATGTTCAAGAGGCAGAATGGGCTTTTCTGCGCATGTGAGCAGGCCAGCTGAGCACCGCGTCATCCACAGCCGCCCCCTCCATTGTTCTGTGAGTCTGTGAGTGGCCGGAGAAGGACGGAGGGAGGAAGAATGCAGAAGGGCAAAAGAGGGGGCAGGCGTGGATGACACGATGGCATCCACGGCCGCCGCCCCTTTTGCCCTTCTGCATTCCTACTCTCTCCGTCCTTCTCCGGCCAGTCACAGACGTAACAGACAAAAAGAGAGGGAGGCTGTGGATGATGCGGTGCTCAGCTGGCCCACGCGCATGCGCAGAAGAGCCCATTCTGCCCCTTGAACGTTTCAGGCGCACTTGGAGCGTGCAGGCAGCATGCGAAGAGGAGCAACGAGTGAGGAAATGCCATTGGCCTGGTCAGGGCCTGAAGGTCACCCGGATGAGGCCCAAAGGTTGACCGGGTGGTCGCGATCTACGCATGGACATTTCTTTTGATATTTATGCAAAATCTTATCTCTAAAACCTTTCTTGACAACATAAATAATCACATCTCTTGTCTCTTTTCCGTGGCCAACTCTTCTATTTGTGGATCTGAAAACTCTCTCTGCCTTCTATCTCCAGTTCAATCTCATTTCAGAGGTGTTGGATGGGAGGCAAAGAACACAAAAGGCTTCGGATAATTCAAAGTTTTATTGGATGAAAACTTGTGTGTAAAACACTATAAAAACATGTGCCTTGCAGCAAAAACAGCACAAAAAATAATTATAACATTATGGTGAAACAAACCTGAGACATAATATAATATTTAATTAAAACTAATTACTGAACGAAATAAAACACACAGATTCTCTTTTTAAAAGCAACTACATAATTCCACTTCCTCTTCAGTGAGAACATCCCGATGCCTCCAAGAAATGAACCATGAACAAAGCACCGCCGGCCCCTTGAGAATTTCTCTCCTGTGTTGACTCCCAGGTGATGGTCAAGGCCTGCCTTCCAAACAAAGCCTTGTCCACAGTGCTGGCATTTCTACGGTTTCTCTCCTGTAAGGATTCTCACGTGACGCATCAGGTCTCCCTTTGCAGCAAAGCTTTTCCCACAGTGCTGGCATTTGAAGGGGTTCTCTCCCGTATGAACTCTCAGGTGACGCTGAAGGTGTGCCTTCTGAGCAAAGCATTTTCCACATTGCTGGCATTTGAAGGGTTTCTCTCCTGTGTGGACTCTCAGATGAATCTCAAGGTTTGGCTTCCAAGCAAAGTCTTTCCCACAGTGCTGGCATTTGAAGGGTTTCTCTCCTGTATGGACTCTCAGATGAATCTCAAGGTTTCCCTTCTGAGTAAAGTCTTTCCCACAGAGCTGGCATTTAAAGGGTTTCTCTCCTGTGTGAAATCTCAAGTGACGCTCAAAGTGTCCCTTATAAGCAAAGTGTTTCCCACAGTGCTGACACTTGTGGGTTTGGAGATGTCTGGCAAGATGCAGCTTGCGCCCAAGATGGCTCCTGCCCTTCACGCTTGCTCTTGTGGCCCACCAGTTCTCTCCTATAAAGAAGGACAAGGATAGACAAGCGTGAGTCCCAACTTTCAGGGAGGAAGAACCTTTTGGGGAAACGGGAACGGAGGGAGAAGTGGAGAGTAGTCAGGCCTGCAGAGGACGGAGGGGGAGGGACTACGGCAAAGCGGCAGAAGAAGCAGGACACCCAATAGGCTTCTCAAAACTGGAAGCGGGAAGGACGGGTCTGCAGGCCAATGGGGTGGTGGTCAGTTGAGGGGGGCTAGAAGAGGGGAGCTGGGCTGGTAGCCTTGGGCAGTTGTGGCCTTGCTCTTGGGATGACAAGCGGGGACAGTCTCCTCTCAGGGCCCCACTAGTGCCTCTCTGTGCGCATATGCTCATCCTTCCCAGAGTATACCCATCCACAAACATGGGCATGCACTTAGGCCAAACCACAGGACCAGCATGAAGGGGTTGTGGTTACTCTGAAGGACACACGAGTGGACCTGAGAGCCCAGCGCTGCCTGGGAAGCCATTGCTTTCTGGACTCTTGTGGGCCTTCCCAGAGGCACCTTCCAGACCCAGAGAATGACTGATTGAGAATGGCTCCCAGTTGCGAAGGGGAACCCCTTGATGTTCCTGGGAAACAAGGACCTGAGCTGAAGAGGACATGAAGGGAGTCTCATCGCACCCTGGCCGAGGAATGGAAAGGGCCCTGAATCTCCACAGGAAAGGGGGTGTTTGGAAGGTCCTTACGCAGGAAGGTCACGTGCTCGTAGGTCTCCATCATGACCTCCTCGTACAAGGCCCTTTGCTCCTTGCCCAGCAATCTCCACTCCTCCTCCGTGAAGTAGATGGCCACGTCTTGGAAGGTCAAGGTCACCTGCAAGAGAGAAGAGATGCCACTCAGAGAACGGCTTCTCAAACCTGGAGGGGAACTTTGGTGCCTCCCAAAGAGCGACTGGGTTGCTCCAGAAGCCAGGCAAGAGCGGGACATGTTTGAATGGACAAAAATATACATTGAAAACCAAACTACAATTAGACAGTGATAATGAAATGAACTGGTTTCCTTATTTTCAGATTAGAGAAAAATACAAGATGAAAAAATAGGTTTTGAAGATCAAAATAATGAACCTGAAGAAGTATTATTGGGCAAAGAGCAAAAGTTAGTAGGAAAATTATATAAAATTCTGCTGAGATGGGAAAACGAAGATGACCAAATAAGAAATTATGTGAAAGAAATGTTCAAGAGACATTGGATATAACATAAGTTCGGACACATGGAGAACAATTTGGAAAAATAATATAAATATATGCTATTGTCACAAATATAAAGAAAATTGGATTAAAATGATTTAGCCCCAGATAATTTAGCTAAAATGTACAAAAACACCAAACCTAATGGTTGGAACTGTGGTGAAAAAAATTGGAAAATTTTGGAAAATGATTAATAGAAAAATAGAAAAAATATTTCAAAAACGAATAATGAGGAAACCAGAGTAATTCTTATTGGGAATAGTGGATCCTGATTTCAAAATCCAGGAAAAGACATCTGTATTTTAATAACCACTGCAACTAAACTGGTGTCGGCAAAGTATTGGAAATCAGATAAGTTTCCAAGAAAAGATGAATGGATTTTAAAAATTATTGAGACAATCCAAAAGGAAGGTTTAACAGAGGCATTAAAAGAGAGAAACAGAAAAGAAGACAAGGATTCAAAATGGGAACGGTCGATATTGGGAAAGTATTGCAGAGAAGAAGGCAATAGAGATCTAGACTTAAAATGGATTTACAATCAAACACTAGATATAAATAATTAATATTCTCTTCTTTGTTTTGTATTATAGAGAATATATTGAAGCTTCAAGAAAAACAAGACAATCTCGATAAATAAAATATTAGCTCTTGAAAGATATTTCTAGATAGAGATTTACGCCACATTATCCTCATGTTTCTGTGCACGACTAGGGTAGACTTCTCTTGTCTATGAGACCTAACCGCGGCCTTCGACACCGTTGATCATGATTTGCTACTTCGCCGCTTGGCGGCCTCTGGGATCCAAGACAAGGTCCTGACCTGGCTAGGATCGTTTCTGCGGGGTCGCTCGCAGCGGGTCGAGTGGCAGGGCCAGGTCTCCAGGAAATGTGGGCTGGAGTGCGGGGTTCCGCAGGGTGCCATCCTGTCCCCCCACCCTTTAACATCTACGCCCAGCCCCTGGCCGGTATCGCTAGAAGCTACGGTTTCAACTGTTATCAATATGCCGATGACACGCAGCTGCTGCTGCTGAAGCTCGACCCAGGGGTGCTGTCGGTACCCGAAAGCTTTAGCCGGGGGCTGAAGGCGGTCACAAGCTGGCTCAGAGCACACAGGCTAAAGATCAACCCAGCGAAAACGGAGATCCTCTGGCCCGGCCGACCCGACCCCCTTAAAATGGATTTAAAACCAAACACTAGAGGAGACCCGGCGGGCAAAGATGGCGGCAGGACGGACACTCTGAGGCTCCTCAGAGTGCCAACTGTCTCCTCGACCGGAGGGCGATTTGCGCCTCCCAGAGACGGCCACGTCTAAAGGGATCGCGAAGCCGTAGGGAAGGTGCCGCTGACTCAAGGGATCGCCCTCTCCTCAAGAGGGAGAGATTGAGTGAGTCCGGCCTTCAGCCGAGGCGGCAAGCGGGTCGAGGGACGGGAAGCAGGGGACGACCCGCAGTAACTGCCAGCCCAGCCCAGCCCACCAAGATCGGGGCCAAAAGAGGAGGAGGAGACGGGCACGAACAAATGTGAGTGCTGGGGAAGTCAGCACACATATTAAGGGGGCGGTGGAGATCGCGCCAAAGGAAGGCCTGTCCTCCCATGATCACATGAACCCCGATATAAGAGAGACAGAGGGGTAGAGCGAGGACGAAAGCAGCAGGGACCCCAACAGCCCCACGGAAGCCCCCACACTCAGGGATCGGGCCCCAACAAAAGAGACACAAAGGCCCAGCAAGCAGGCCGCACAGAGGGGCAGTCAACCATCCCTGGCAAAGGCAGAGGGAACGGGAGGAAAAGAGCTAAAGGGCGCCAAAATGGCGGATGAGCTCTCACAGTCCTAGGAGCAGGGAAGAAGAAGAGCTTTTTGGCGGGAGCGCCATCTTGGGAGAGGGAAAAGGACATTTTTCCAATAGTAAAACAGGGAACAGCACAACTGACAAAAGAACTATGTCGGCACTGCATGAACGGACCTCAAGAGCAAAAGAGCGGAGGATAATGCAAGAAGAGGGACCAGAGGAGGAAGGAATAACTTTGAGGGACATCCTTGCAGAACTGCGAAAAATAGGGGAAGCTCAAGACGGATGCCTACGGAAGATGGATGCCATAATGTCTCGGCAAGAAAAGCAAATGGGAACGATCCGGGAGCACTCCCAACGTGCAAGAACAGAACCAACCGAAGAGGCGTTCCCCACAATGCCAGAGCTGCTGACCCTCTATGATGATGGAAAGGACGCACCCCAGGTCAAGGGGGAAAACGCAACAATACATGAAGGTAGAGAGAAGAGAGGGAAGGAGAATGCAAAACCACAAGAAATATCAGAAGAAAGAGGACCTCACTCCAAAAATTGGGAGGAAGTTTCACTGGAAGTTGCAAGAATGGCTTCGAAGGGCCCTAAAACCTCTGCCCCCCAAAAAAGAGAAGAGGGAAAAAACCAAGGGGCCGCTGCAACACCTAAAAGCCCCATCCTGGATACAGATAAGAACGAAAACAAAAAGACTGGGACGCAGCCCAATAGGAAGAGAAGCTGGAGGAGAACAACCCAGCAAGGAAGAAAGAAAAACCTAAGAAAAATTGCCCCTACTCTCTAGAGGCGTATTTTAGGCCTACGAGATGTGGCATCCTGGGGATGGATATAAAAGGCCTCGAATCTCCTAAAGAGAACGGTTAGAAAGGAAGCCGAGGAAAACGAATAGGTACAGACCCAGCTACACTAAAAGACAAGGAACGGACAATGGACACCAAACACGGGAAAGATTTTGAAGGCACAGGGAAAAGAGGTTTTGTTTTTTTTAAAAAAAGGTCAAAAACTAAAAACAACAGACTGCTTTTATACCAAGAGGGTTATGAAGACCCGTCTCTGGAAAAAGAAGGGAAAAGAGCCTAAAAAGAAGACTTGTAAAAAAGAAATGTCCAGCTTAACAAGGAGAGAGACTGTACGAGGAAAACAAGAAGCACCCGTGAACAAGGAACTTAGAAGGAAACAAGTTACCCCTATCCCTATCTTTTCTCAGCATCCTTACCCAGTACTATCCTTCCCAGATCCCGGACCAAACAACCTCCCTCACCGCCCCTAACCCTTACCCCTTCCTACCCCCCATCCCTACCTATACCCTCAATCCGCCCTACCCCAAAACCATCCCCCCCTTTTTTCATCTGTATGTATTCACAACTTTCAACAAAAATTTAATTTAAAAAAAAACCAAACACTAGATATAGATAATTAAAATTACTTTCTTTGTTTTGTATTATAGAGAATATATTGAAGCTTCAAGAAAAACAAGACAATCTCGATAAATAAAATATTAGCTCTTGGAAGATATTTCTAGATAGATATTTACGCCACATTATCCTCGTGTTTCTGTGCACGACTAGTATAGACTTTTCTTACCTATTAGAGATATATTCTGCTTTTCTTTCCCCATCCTCTTACCCCGTCTATTTCAACTTCCTTTACTTTTACTTTTCCATTCTATCTTTTTTGTGTTGATGTTTTATTCTTTATCTCTCTCTATCTACATGTGATTGTATATTACTTTGAAACTTTAATAAAAACTATTATTTTAAGAAAAAAGAAGGAAGGAAGGAAGCAAAGTAGGAAGGAAGGAAGGAAGGAAGGAAGGGGAGAAAGGAAAGAAGGAAAGAAAGAAAGGAAAGAAGGGAAGGAAGGAAAGAACGAAGGAAAGAAAGGAAAGAAGGAAAGGAAGGAAGGAAAGAAGGAAAGGAAGATAGACAGAAGGAAAGAAAGAAGGAAGAGAAGAAGGGAGGGAGGAAAGAAAGGGAAGGAAGGAAGGAAGTGAGAAAGAAAGAAAGGAAAGAGGGAGGAATGAAGAAAGGAAAGGAAAGGAAGGAAGAAGGGAGGGAGGGAGGAGAGAAAGAAAAAAGGAAAGCAGGAAGGAAGGCAAGGAAAGAAGGAAAGAAAGAAAAACAGAAGGAAGTTAAGGAAGAAAGGAAGAAAGCAAAGAAGAAAAGGAAGGAAAGAAAGGAAGGAAAGAAAGACAGACTGGAAGAAAGAAGTAAGGAAAGAAGAAAAAAGAGAAGGGAGGGAGGAAAGAAGGGAATAACGAAGGGAGGAAGGAAGGGGAAGGGAAGGAAAGGAAAGAAAGACAGAATGAAAATGAGGAAAGAAGGAAAGGTAGGAAAGAAAGAAGGAAGAAAGAAGAAGGAAGGAAGGAAGGAGGGGAAGAGAAGGGAAGAAAGAAGGAACGGAAGGAATGGATGGAAAGGAAGGAAAGAAAGACGGAAGGAAGGAAGGAAGGAAAAAAGGAGTAAAGAAAGAAAGGAAGAAATGAAGGAAGAGAAAGAAAGAAACGAAGGAACGAAGAAGGGAGTGAGGGAAGAAGGAAGGAAAGGAAAGAAGAAACGAGGGAGGGAGGAGAGAAAGAAAGAAGGAAAAAGGATAAAGAACGAAGGAAGGATGCAAAGAATGAAAGGAAAGAAAGAATGAAAGAAAGAAGGAAGGAAAGGAAGAAGGGAGGGAGGATATAGAAGAAGGTGGAAGGAAGGAAAGGATGAAAGGAAAGAAGCAAAGGAAGAAAGGAAGAAAAAGAGAAAGAAGCAAAGAAAGAAATAGAGAAAGAAAGAAAGAAAGAAAGAAATAGAGGAGTAAGGGAGGGAGGAAAGTAAAAACGGAGGAAGGAAGGAAAGAAGGAAGGAAAGGAATGAAGAAGGGATGGAGGAAGGGAAGGATGGAAAGAACGAAGGAAAGAAGGAAAGAAAAGATAGGAGGGAAACAACGAAGGAAGGGAGGAAAGAAAGAAGGAAGGAAGGAAAGAAAGCAATAAAGTGAGAGAAAGAAAGAATCAAGGAAGGAAGGGAAAAAAAGGAAAGGAGGAAGAAAGAAAAAGAAAGAAAGAAAGAAGGAACGAACGCATCAAGGATGGCAGGAAGGAAGGAGGAAAGAGACTTTGTTAACCTGTTCCGGGGGCATCTTTCTGGCACCTTCTTCCACAGGGAGGATTCAAGGGGGCCGTGTGAGCTCTGTGTCTGGGAGACAAGCCTGGACTCAGGCACACCTGCCGGGAGGAGACATGGAGGGCTTTGACACAGGCGTGCAGCCACACACAGACCTCGAGACAAGGACGTCCCTCCCAGAGCAGGGCAAGG
>JARBWK010001807.1:0-17277 GCA_030556195.1 Anolis apletophallus | reverse complement strand
GGAATGCGAGCATGCTTTCAGAGAATTGAAGCAAGCTGTCATTTCCCCTCCGGCATTGGCTTTGCCAGACCTAGAAAAGCAGTTCTACCTCTTCGCCGCTGAGCGAAATGGTACAGCTGTGGGTGTTCTGATGCAGATTTCAGGCACATGGCAGCGGCCTGTAGCATACTTGTCCAAGCAGTTAGACACAGTACCTAGGGTTTGCCCCTGTTTGAAGGCCGTTGCAGCTTCAGTAGACTTAATTCGAGAAGCTACTAACCTCACCCTAGGGAGACCTCTCATTGTAAGAGTTCCACACCACATAAAAGCATTGTTAGATACAAAGGGTCCCCGCTGGCTAACGAATGAGAGACTGACCAAGTATGAAGGAGTTCTGTGTGATAATCCGCTCGTTGCCCTTGAGATGTGTCCCATGTTAAATCCGGCCACTTTGTTGCCCAGCCATTCAGAGCCCTCAGATCATGATTGCATCCAGACAATGGACTTAGTTTACTCCAGCCGGCCAGATTTGCGTGATATTCCCTGGGAGAAAGTGGATTTGACCTTTTACACAGATGGGAGCAGTTTTGTGAGAGACGGGGTAAGGCGTGCGGGGTACGCAGTAGTGACGTGGGAAGACGGGGTCTGGGAAGCCCGGTCCCTCCCCCCTGGATCCTCTGCGCAACTCGCTGAGCTGATTGCTCTTACCGTGCTGGAACTTGCCCACGGGCAAAGAGTGAACATTTATACGGATTCTCGTTTTGCGTTCTTAACGCTGCATGCACATGGTGCACTGTACAGGGAAAGAGGCTTTCTGACGTCCGCTGGAAAGGCTGTCAAATATGCAAATGAAATGTTGGCTCTCTTAGACGCTGTTTGGTTGCCCCGTAAGGTTGCTGTTATGCATTGTAAAGCACATCAAAAGGGAAATGACCCGGTGGTTCAGGGGAATAGGTTAGCGGATTTGGCAGCCCGAGAGATAGCACTGGAGAACCCCACACCCGTAATGTTAGCACTCACAGACTCAGGCCCAAAAGTAGAGAGGTGTCATTACACAAGAGAGGAGGAGGAGTGGGCCTTGAGCGAAGGGGGAGAGTGGGAAGAGAGTTTCATAATAATGCCAGACCATCGCGCTTTCATCCCTAAGGAGAAAGCGTGGCACATAGTGCAGCACTTTCATGAGGCCACCCATCTAGGTAAAAGTGCCCTGGCATCAATGCTAGAGAGGCAAATGTACATTAATAGCTTGCACAGCCTAACTGCTGCGGCTGTGCAAAGATGCTGGACTTGCGCCAAGAATAATCCCAGAGAAGGACCGTTGAAAGCGCCTGGGATTCAATATCAAGGGAGTTGGCCGTTTGAAGCCCTTGTGACTGACTTCACTGAGATGCCACGGAGCGGTGGCTTTAGATATCTGCTGGTGTTTGTTGATACATTTTCTGGATGGGTTGAAGCTTATGCTACAAAGACAGAGAAAGCGACGGAGGTGGTGAAGGCCCTTTTGAAAGATGTTATCCCTAGATTCGGAATGCCTTTACAGATAGGATCAGATAACGGCCCCGCATACGTGCACAAAGTGGTGCAAGGACTAAGCAAGTTGCTAGGCGTCAAGTGGCGTCTTCATTGCGCTTATCGCCCTCAATCATCTGCCAAGGCGGAACGATTGAACAGGACATTGAAAAACTGTTTGGCAAAGATTTGTCAAGAGACAAAGTTAAATTGGAGGATGGCGTTGCCTATGGCTTTGTTAAGGGTCAGGTGCACGCCCCACAAGAAAACGGGGCTGTCACCTTTTGAAAGACTGTATGGAAGACCTCCATTAAACTTAAAGACTATAACTGGACTATCCTCAGATAGCCATGTGTTGGGAAACCAGCAGACTTTACAGCAAGTACAGATGCTAGGAAGACAGTTAGAGAAACTGAGTCAATATACAGCAGACTTGTATCCGCCCTTCCCTACCACTTCTCTCCACTTGTTTTCCCCAGGAGACGAGATTTTGGTGCGGGATTGGGCGACCTGACCTCTTCAGGCCAGATGGAGGGGACCGTACATCGTCTTGCTGACTACTCCAACCGTGGTGAAAGTGGAAGGAATACGCCCGTGGATCCATTACACGCGTGTAAAGAAAGCACCGATGGTTTGGGAGTCTTCCGTGGATCCAGAGGATCAGTTAAGACTAAAAATCCACAGGAAACGTCAGCACCCTGTTTAGGGGGTGATCAGGCCACAGAAGGGTCGGCGGATACCAACGTCCTGCTGCCAGGCAATAGTGGTCCAACTAGAGACAGATGGAGGGAGCCTAAAACCTTCTCCCTGAGATGGTGGTTTGGGATACTAATGGGACACTGCTACGAAAGCAAACCACCTGTGGGAGTAAGGACTGTTTTTGGGTACATGGCTCTAATTTGGACATTGTACATAACCGGGACATATGGGGGTTGGGACCAAAACCTGTTTCATAAGTTAGTAACCAACACGACACATGAACTGAGCTTAAACGACTGCTGGATTTGCGGGCATGGCCCGTCAAGTCATAGCCAGGGCTGGCCGATCGTCCCCACCTCTTTATTGACGTTACAGGGGTGGAATGAGATCAAGTGTAACCAAGCACACTTAGAACGAAGTAAAGATGAGGCTCAGTTTGTGATTTCACACCGTTCTCCCGTGTTGGAAGCGCCACTGTGCTTCAGATGGAGAAACGATGGTACAATATATGCTACAGGTGACCAGAGGGAAGGCAGATATGAACTCTTTAACAGAGTTGAACTAGGGTCCTAACCCGCATGCAATCACACAATTACAATACATGACCGTTACCGACCACATTGTGGTCAGAAGACAAAAGGAATCTGGACTTGGGGTTGGGAGTATTCAAATTGCACTCACATCTTATATGAAACCGTCAGGAAGATGCCCTGGTTAATCTGGTACAGAATCTCCCCGCCGGTCGCACTGGCCATCGGGTGAAGGACTTGCCAGCAGGGGTCTTGTGGATTTGTGGGACATGGGTAGGACAAGTTTTGCCAGTTGCTTGGAGCTGAACTTGCACCATGGGAACTATAGGGCCAGGAGGGCTGAGAATACACCCAAGAAACACCCCAGTTACAAACTTACACATGCATGTTCAAAAGAGATCGGCTGAGTCAGTCCAAAAGCTTGGATACGATAGTAGTAGAACCTATCTCAGTGAGGTTCAAAGGGTTTTGGCAATCAGTACGCCAATAGTGGGAGTGGCATGGTGTGATGAGGTGGTTATTTGTGTTATATTAAGTGGTCACGTTATGGACAGACCACAAAGGGTTGGCTGTGATAATGGAGGCAGTTCCCTCCTGGGGGAATGTGTTGCCATGGTGATGGTGGGCGGAGCCAACCAGAAGGCTAGCTCGAATTCTTAGAGAGAGTCAGTGGGTGCCTGGCTGTCAAGCCAGAAGGTTCGGTTAGATTCTGCTCTGAGGAGAGGAGTAGGAATCACGTTATTGAAACTGCAGAGAGAGCAGTTAGAGTTTTCCTGTCAGCGAAGCGAGAGTGTAGCTTCGGCTGGGGAATCTGTTTCGAGAGCTGTAGGGAGACAGTTCTGGAGGGCTGAGCTTTCTGGCCTGAGGGCTAGATAGAGGCAAGGTGCCTTTAGAAGGCAAAAGTGCCTGTATGTTTGAGATTGCTAGACGCTGGTCTAAGTAATAGCAATAGTTAAACATTGCAACTGTGTATTAGTTACAAATAGAAACTTTGTAACCTTTTTAAGTCGTGCCTCTTCGGAAGAGTTATATTAAGTATCAAACCAAGTTTTGTGCCCAGTTGTGTGAAATAAACTATTTAAGTTTTGATTCAAAACTCTCTCCCCGTGACTTCATTTGGATTACCAGTCTCCTCACCACTCTTTACAAGTCAATGGTCAAGCCTAAATAAATTAATGGTGGCAGCGAAATACAAGTTAACGTCGAATCATCCACAAATGGTGGCACAGCGGCGGGATGCGTATAAGAAATCTGATCTAGTGCCTAAGACTGTGACAAGATTGGGATGCGTGTTAGAGATCTGATCTAGTGCCTAAGATTGTGATAAGATTTAGATCCGTGTAACATCTGAATTCAGTACTTGAGACTGTGTAAAGAGTAACTGAAAAAGTGTTGTGAGGTAAAGTTAAATCTCACAATATAGCTACTAGAAAGCAGAAGAGAAGCCAGGAGGCTTGAGGAAGAAAAAAGCCAGAGGCTTGAGGAAAAGATTAAAAAGAAAAGATTGAGGCAAACCTGAAGTAAAGGCTGAGACCTAAAGTGAAGGTAAAGCCTGGCTAAAGACTAAGTTGGAGTCCTGAGGTAAACCTGCAAGAGAGGGCTGAGTAAAAGTCCTGAGGTAAACCTGAAAGAGAAGGCTGAAGTAAAGGCCTGAAAGAAAAGTGTGAGGTAAATGGAACTCACAAAGATGGCAGAATCTCAGAAGTCAGTCTCTGAGGAGATTCAAAATTTGAAATATCAGATAGAGATAAAGAAATTAGAGATAGAGGAGAGAAAAAGAAAAGTTGAAGGAGAGAGAAGGAAAATAATTCATGAAAGAAAAATGCAAGAAATCAGAGCTGAAGGAGAGAGAAGGAAAAAAACTCATGAAAGGAAGATGATCAAATTCCGGGAGATGTGCAAGATGGAAAGAGAGAAGGGAAATAAAATATGTGTAGACGAATTATTTGAACAGATAGACAAAGAATGTGAAGAAGATGATTTTGGTGGCTCTTCATCGGGTGTAGACCACTGTTCAGATGTGGCGGAGGGCCAAGTCATTGTCTATATAGAAGGAGAGGAATTCAGATGCAAACAGGAAATTGCTGAGGAGATCTCAAAATTACAAAGGGAGATTAGAAACCTTGAAGATAAGTTGAGAAACCTTGAAGATAAGTTGAGATTTGAAGAGAGCGAAGGGAGATTGAAGAAAAATGGAGAAGGGAAAAGGAAACCCAGAATGAACGTAAAATAAAAAGAGATGCCTCTGTAGAAAAGGAGAAAGAACGTGAGGTGAAGAGAGATGTGTTTCCAGTTTCGGCTGTAGTGAAAAAGGAAGCCCAGAGATGGCTTAAAATAGAAAAATGTGCCTTTCGTGAGGAGAAAGGGCCAGTTTCAGTTGTGGTGAAAGAAGAGAGGCCACTTGAGAAAAAGGCGGGAAATTCAGAAGAGGAGATTTCCAAGCCTCAGTTTAAACCCTTCCCCCACAAGCAGCTTGAGGAGAAACCTGCTTTAGAAAACACCACCAGTAGGCTGAAAGGTGTAATAGAAAATGTTTCTGTCAGAGCAGAGGAAAATGGCAACAATATCAAGGGAGCTGTGACAACCCCTGCTTATGAGAAGAGTGAGGGTTATTGTAAAGAGGAGATCCCTGTGTTAAATCCCAGAGAGAAGGGGAAAGTAAAAGATGGAGTGAATGAACAAAAGAGGAGTCAAAGAGAACCAGTGGTGGTTCTGATACAGAGAAGCCTAGGTCTTTAATAGTTCAAGTGATGACTCTGGTGTGGCTGTGTCTCAGGCGGAGTTTCTGAAAGAGGGCAAGGCCATGTTTATAAGTGATTTGAAACAGATGCTAGAAAAAGAAAGCAGGAATAATGAGCTGCAGTCAAGATTTCCAGAAACCAAATATTGTCAGTGAGGAAAAAGTATGAAAGGAGTGGAGTTTGGATCCTCACAATGATAGTTGCCAGTCCTTTGTGAATAAGGAGCAAAAGCCTCAAGACTTCAGCAGTGAGGTGGACATGGCAGATAGATTTAAAGAGAAAGGAGAGTTAAAGAAGCCATTAGCTTCAAAAGATGTTTTGCTTTCAGCTTCACTTGAAGAAATTACTCCTGCAGGCGTCATGGACAAATGCAAGGAAGTATCCAGAATTGAAAGAAGCAGTAAGCTGCAAGTAGGAAAGAATTTGGTGCAAGCAGAGATGACAAGAAATCAAGCCATTGGGAAGTTGGAATGCGACCAAATAGAGGCTGAAGAGATTTCAAGCTTGCAGTTGACGAATGACCAAACTAGAGAGGAAATAAGAAGGAAGGAGGAGGAATTAGTAGAGAAGGAGATGTGGGAGAGGCGTGAAACAAAAGGAGATGCCTCTGATGATGAGACAGAATCCACTTCTGCTGTGGTGAGGAGGAGGATTCAAGGGAAGTGATGAAGAAGAATGGGACTCCTAAATCTCTAGAAGATGTGGAGTTTGACTTCTGTTCTCCAGCAGCAATGAAGTTTCCTGTGTGTGTGGTTGAGCTGAGGGCCCTCTGTTGCTGTTGTGCATACAGAGAAAACATTTGAAAGGACTGTGCCTCAGTATGATGGGAACTGTATAGAGAGGTCAAAAGCTCATGAACAACTGCTGAGAAGAAATGGAGAAGAATATGTAAGCCCAAGTTGTAGCATTTTAATGTTGCAGGATGAAGCCATTGTGGGAACAGGGCAGCAAGAAATTGCTCTGGAACGTATAGCAAAAGATGGCACAGAGCTTACTAGTATTAAAACCGTTGAACAAACATCCGTTGAGGGCCAAGAAGTCAAGAGCAGAATTGAAAAGGGTGCAAATCCCAGTGGAAGGGAAAACTCAAAATATTTCAACCAGTACCAGAAGAACCTGAAACTTCCAGGTGCTGCAAGGTGACTCAGTCAAGTTCTGTATGTTGCAGTCATGATGATGCAGCTAATATAAAATTGCTTAGTGAAGGCACTAAGTCCCTTTCCATGCAAAAGAAGATGGTGATAACAGCTGTTAAGACTGAAACAAGTGGTCCGGCAGCAGCTAAAGAGTTAAACCCAGAGGTCAAGGCATCTTCAGAATCGGAGCCTGGTGTTGTGAAAGTCGACACTGAGAGTTCTGAGGATTCTGCTGATTGCAGTTCGGTTCCGGATGTTCCTGTGTGGATGCTAGAATCCAGCGAATCTGCTGATGCTGCCATCAACACAGTTTCAGTAACTTCTGTTGGACATTTTGTGAAGGATGATCATCGAGAGCCTTGTGTTGTGGGGTCTCCACTTCCAGAGCTGTACCAGTCTGTTCCGGTGGAGGTTCCTGCTTCTGTGGCGGTTGAGGTTTGGCGTCTCCACCCTGTTGCTGTGGGGAGCGACATCACCCTTCAGAGACTCATCCGCAGGAGAAGGCGAAAGACGAAGAACACCATACCCAGTAGTCATCAACACGTCATCAAGGGACAGGAGAAGCAAAAGACTTATGGTCAACCAGTGAGATGGGAAACAGTACCTCAAAGACATTGGCGAGACACCAAGAGACGAAGGATAAAGCCAGAAAGACAGAAAAGAAGTGGTTGTGAAAAGAAACATAGAGACCACCAGGAAGAGACATTGATGAGGACAGTGTGTTTATTGCAACCAAAGTTGTGTTTGAGCCATGAGTTATTGGACAGAGAAACACACATGTCAAATAAGGTGTCTGATGTAATTCATCTTACTGTTAAGGATTATGATGAAAGGGAAGGTAAAAAGTTCCATGATAACATACTGAAACCGTTCCATTATAAGAGTGACTTTGTATTCAGGGAAGACCTGATGGCGATATACTGTATCTTCAACTGTTCTTGGAAGAGACTGTTGGAGAAGGCGCAAGGGTTTTTAGTTTAGAAGCATCTGTAAGGGAGGGTTATTAGGATGAGAAAGCAGTATTCAAGGAGAAATACTTGTTGTTAATACATCCTCCAGGAGACAGAATGCTAGGTTTTTAATCCTCAAAATAGAGAAAATTTTGTTGGGTAAGTTAATGTAGGAAGAGGTAGAGGTAATGATATTGTATCACATTATATTGTATTGTGCTGTATTTAAAATGTTTTTCCTTTTTCAGGAATTATATTTGGTGTATTCAATGTTTTAACATTATTGATTGTATTGCTGATGTGCCCCATATTTACGCTGATTCTGTTTACTGGATTCGGTAAACATGACTGATGATTTGTATATAATTAGAGTAAATATGTATAATGGTGTAAAGTGTAAGTTTTATGTAATGTCTTCCATACAGAATTATTTTTAATTCACTCTGGACAGAGAGAATTAAAAATAATTTCGGGAGGAAGGAAGGTGTGTGATGAGGTGGTTATTTGTGTTATATTAAGTGGTCATGTTATGGACAGACCACAAAGGGTTGGCTGTGATAATGGAGGCAGTTCCCTCCTGGGGGAATGTGTTGCCATGGTGATGGTGGGCGGAGCCAACCAGAAGGCTAGCTCGAATTCTTAGAGAGAGTCAGTGGGTGCCTGGCTGTCAAGCCAGAAGGTTCGGTTAGATTCTGCTCTGAGGAGAGGAGTAGGAATCACGTTATTGAAACTGCAGAGAGAGCAGTTAGAGTTTTCCTGTCAGCGAAGCGAGAGTGTAGCTTCGGCTGGGGAATCTGTTTCGAGAGCTGTAGGGAGACAGTTCTGGAGGGCTGAGCTTGCGAGCCAGTCTGTTTGTATAAAGCCTGAGGGCTAGATAGAGGCAAGGTGCCTTTAGAAGGCAAAAGTGCCTGTATGTTTGAGATTGCTAGACGCTGGTCTAAGTAATAGCAATAGTTAAACATTGCAACTGTGTATTAGTTACAAATAGAACTTTGTAACCTTTTTAAGTCGTGCCTCTTCGGAAGAGTTATATTAAGTATCAAACCAAGTTTTGTGCCCAGTTGTGTGAAATAAACTATTTAAGTTTTGATTCAAAACTCTCTCCCCGTGACTTCATTTGGATTACCAGTCTCCTCACCACTCTTTACAAGTCAATGGTCAAGCCTAAATAAATTAATGGTGGCAGCGAAATACAAGTTAACGTCGAAATCATCCACAATTGGATTACCTGTTATCTAAGCAAGGCGGCCTCTGTGTGTGGCTGAATACTACGAGCTGCCATTCTATTAACATGACTGGAGAGATTGAGACTGACATGGTTAAAAATCAGCAGGTTTCACAACAAGTACAAAAGAGTTATGAGGCTCCAGAAGACATCTGGAGTCTCCTTACAAGTTGGCTGCCCAACATAGGGTGGATCAGGTCAACTGTAATGTTCATACTGGTGATAATATGTTCTGTAATAATAATGTTATGCTGTTTACCATTAATTTTGAGGTGCTGTGCATTTGCAGTGAGGAGATCAGCAAAAGCAGTCAAAAGTGCGAAACCAGGTGTCAAACGGGATTGGCAGGTGAATTGGGCTGCACCTTGAGTGGAAATGCAAGCTATGTAACTGTTTTATTGGCCAGAAACAGTTACAAGAAAAAAAGGAAGGAATAAAGCAGAATTGGCACCTTTAGCAGAAGTACAGTCAGGAGAGAGTGATGCACAAGCACAGGACTTAGTATAGCGAGATAGCTTGCCAAAAATCATGCTAAATGCCATTACGAGAATAATGCACTTTGATTGGTGGGTCAGGCACAAGCTGTGATTTGTTAGGGTACATCATGTGCCTTTCCTGATAACACCGGCCGTGATTGGCCTAGCTAGCTCTAACGTGCGTTTGTTTACATTGTAGCTGATTTGTAGGAACTGCGCATGGGTAAATGAAACCGTTTCTCCTTGCTGGCATAGAGGGACGGCTTAGAAATGTTGCGAATCAAGTACATGGTGCCCATCTGGCAGATAACATACTGTGGGAATGAAGAATTACTACTGCGTAGTGCTGTTTAACAAATGAAAATGCTACTAGGATATGATGCCAAATAATGTGTTGTTTAATTGGATAATAAAAATGTGTTGATGATGTGAACCAATGAAAATGATGAAGAAAGGAGGAGACGGGACCTGCCGCCATAGCATGTATATAAGGGAAAGTAAGAGAATGTTGAGGGCTCTTGCCCTGAGGCAGCTAGTTCTGTGGGCAGGTCCCGTCAGCTGACGTGTGCAAATAAACTTTGGCTTCATTGCATTACAGTACGGTTGTTACGTTTTCTCTTGTTCCTGTGCTCGCGCGTCCACGCAACCTGTGAGCAAAAAGGTAACACCTAGGGAGTTTTGGGACTCCAGATTTGCTGCTACAGTGTGACTTGCCCAAGGTCACCTAATGGGTTTCTATAGCTGGACTCTCAGAATCCTAGTCTAGTGCTACACAGTACTAGCTTGCATGTTCTTTTAAAAAACAAAATTAAAATATAATTAATTATTGAAGATTAATTATTTTTCTACCAGCAGAGCAAAAAGTGATATCCAATGAAGAAGGTTAAGAAAAGGTGTGGGGAGCACAAGGAGAGGATGGTGGACCAATTATATTACTGGTGTGATCCTTTCAATTAAAGTATTGTGCATATCTTATCTCCTAGTTCAAGCAGTTGGCAAAAGGCCGTACCTCATCCCAACTGCCACATCTGTGGACTCACAGTTATTGCTGAACGCTGTGGAATCTCTGCCAAAGAGTGTTGGTGCTTAACCAAACTACAAGTTCTAGGATTCCTGTCACAATGCCAGGGCTCTGCTGTTATTCCAGCAGAGATGAGCCAAACAAAAACCCAATTTGTATAAAACAATTTAATTAAAACAGCACTTACTTTCTGGCTGTTTTAATAGTCCAAAATAGAAAACATAAAGATAGCACTCAGCCACAGAATAAACAAAAACTGATAGCAAACGCTACACTGTAGTCAAAGGGTCCAGTCTAGTGGTCAAATGCCAAGAGTTCAGTGAGCGAAGTCCAGGGATCAAGAGTCTATACCGTAGTCAAAAGCCAGTCCAGAGCTTCAAGGGTCCAAGATTAGAGGGAGACAGGTCAGGATACCAAAAATCCAACAAACCTAGGGAAAACCAGCAGCATCTACCACCAAACTAAGACAATACTTTTCTCCCAAATATCAGCCCCAAGGTTAGTTCCTTAAATCCAGTAACACCCAGCTGTAACCTATCCCCTGCATGCCTCCACCCTTAATTGCTTTTACCTGTAAACTGTTCCTTACAAATTACTCAGCCCTATAGAACTAAGATTTACATTAACCCTTCCATCACCAACGGCTAGGTTTGCCATCACCAACCACCATCAACTGTGAGACATGATGCATGACAATTCCATAGCATTGAGCCATGGCAGTTAAAGTGGCATCGAACTGCCTCAATTCTACAATGCAGATCTTTCCAAGACTCCAAGAGATCAGAATTTTAATCAATAATCAGCCATGGAAACTCATTGGGTGACCTTGGGCACATCGCAGTCTGTCAGCCTAAGAAGAAGGCAACAGCAAAAATCCCCTGATTAAATCTTGCTCAACCAAGTAGCAACAGTAAGAACAGACCATGGAACAACAGACTGGTTCAAGATTGGAAAAAGAGTACAGCAGGGCTATCTACTCTCACTTGACCTATTCAACTTGTATACAGAACACATCATGCAATGTGTGGGGCTAGATGAATCCAAGGCCGGAGTTAAATTTGCTGGAAGAAACATTAACAACCTTAGATATGCAGATGATACCACTTTGATGGCTGAAAGCGAGGAGGAGTTGAGGAGTCTTATAACCAAGGTGAAAGAAGACAGTGCAAAAGCTGGGTTGCAGTTAAACATAAAAAAAACCCCTAGATTATGGCAATGAGACTGATTGATAACTGGCAAATAGAGGGAGAAAACATGGAGGCAGTGACAGACTTTGTATTTCTAGGTGTGAAGATTAATGCAGACACATAAGATTGCAGTCAGGAAATCATAAGACGTTTCCTTCTTGGGAGGAGAGCAATGACCAATAAAGTAGTGAAGAATAGAGACATCACACTGGCAATGAAGATCTGCATAGTTAAAGCAATGGTATTCCCCATAGCAACCTATGGATGTGAGAGTTGGATCATAAGGAAGGCTGAGTGTAGGAAGATAGACGCTTTTGAACTGTGGTACTGAAGGAAAATTCTGAGAGTGCCTTGGACTGCAAGAAGATCAAACCAGTCCATACTCCAGGAAAAAAAAAGCCTGACTGCTCACTAGAGGAAGGATATTAGAGGCAAAGATGAAGTACTTTGGCCACATAATGAGAAGACAGGAAAACTTGAAGAAGACAATGATGCTGGGGAAAATGGAAGGAAAAAAGGAAGAAGGGGCCGACCAAGGGCAAGATGGATGGATGGCATCCTTGTAGTGACTGGCTTGACTTAGAAGGAGTTGAGGGTGGCCATGGCCAACAGGGAGCTCTGGCATGGGCTGGTCCATGAGGCCACGAAGAGTCGGAAGTGACTGAATGAATAAGCAACAACAATCAACAAAAGTCAGGATTAGCTTCAAGACACATAAAAACAAACAAAAATCCTGGAGATAAGGACACAAGAAGGTAAGGAAAATATTTGGTATGCCTCTAACTTGTAAAACAACCACAGAGCCAAAATGAATTAAAAATGCACTAAAAATATATTGTATGTATTGTAATATTCCTGAATAATTTAATGACCCCACATCCCATAACTATAAAAAGTAATTAGAAGTTAGGTTGCACTACAAAAGGAGTGCAACCTAACTTATCATTTATAAGTTTCATTCACAATGTAATTTAGTGATTACAAATAGCTGGATAGCTATAGCGAGTTAGTTTCAAGCACTTTGTAAGCCTTAGTATAAGTTTTAGTGCCAGTCAGCATGTTTTGCATCACATCAAATCAAGAATGATTTAATGCTAATAGAGGTAGAAACTGAATCATTCCATGCATGCCAAACAATGAAACTGCTATGTTTGGACTTCTCTGCCAGATGTTGCAGGCGGTATCTATCTTCTCTTGGGAACATTGCTTGCTTTAATTAAGATCATTTGAAATGCGTATTTTGGTCTATTGTATATACATTTGTTCTTGTATGCAGGAAGAGATAGTTTTACAAAGTGGTTTGTATCCCCTAAGACTATCAGCTTGGCAGAGCTACCATGCATTTCTCCCATTATAATAGTGAGTTTTATCATTTTTAATGCAGAAAGGCAGTTACTATCTGCGGCATACAGACTTCGCACTAAATCACTATTCAAATTCCATCTGCTTTTCGTAGAAACTTTCCTCATATTATATATAGCCCACATCCATTATACAAATATTTCTGTGCCTCATCACTTCCACAATCTAGTATCAATTATAAATTTACCTTTTTAAAACTATTATGCAGACATCTTTGGTGTTTGTGCCATAAAATATTGGATATGTATCTGAATATCCATAGTAAGAAGCACAATTTAAGTAAATCCTTTATAGATGTCATAAACCATCCTTGCACTATGACTTACTTTTTTATTTATCCTCAAGTGGCACAAATAAAGGAATTGTCAAGACAATTTATTTTATAGAATGATAGTCATACTCTAGGAGAAAAAATGGATTAGAGAAAGTAAAAGTTCCAAGATTTAAGGTTAATGGATTTAGACTTATCTATTGAGTCCTTGTTCCTGAAATAAGGGTTTTGCTTTGAGCATAATGACAGAGGCTACACAACATTGTAATGGTGCTCGCTCTCATAGGGCCAAAGCAAAGGGACATTTCAATTAGTAGGGATGATACTGAAATCTGGTTTAACTGGGTTCAGAGGGAATTCTTATAGTAGTAAGGCGAGTGGGAGAATAAGGCCCCTTCTTCACTGCCATATATCCCAGGATCTGATCCCAGATTAACTGCTTTGAACTGGATTATATGAGTCTACACTGCCATATAATCTGCAATAAGCAGATAATCTGGGAACAGATCCAGGGTTATAGGATCTTCTAGTAATATTTTTATTGTTTTAATCATGTGTTTTCCCCTGCTGAACTGTGTCTCTTTCTCTGTTATGAAAGTCTTTGAGCCATAGATTTGGAAGAAAGGTAGGAAGTAAATCAATCAACCAATCAATTAAACAAACATCATCATTCATAATATACCTGGTAAAATTAAAAGATCTCCATTTGCATCAGGACAGCCAGTTAAACAGTATATAGAACTTCCTGCTGATAATATTTTACCATTAAAGCATCATTGTCAAAAAGGTTCTTTCTTTGGTAGTTATTTGTCATTTCTAATGGCTATCCAAAGGTAAGATGCAGTATTTGAAGACTACCTCTGTGTATTAGTAAGCCACACATGGAGACAGGAGATCTAACAGGTAGCTTGGGTGGAAGTCTTCAATAAACAGACCAAGAGTCATGCCTGGTCCATACCCTTTCCATAGCTTTTCTAGCATTGTTCTCCTCTGTGTCATGGGTCACCACAAGCATTATCTCATGCTAGTGTCAAATAAATACACTAAGAGGAATTGTTGCAGCTGTGATCATATTGCTTGATCCAATTCACACAAACTGTACCCAAACCTCTACTATGTATAAGGAATTTACTATTAAATTGGCAACTGATGAAGCCCCAAAATTATAGCCTCAAAATTTGGGGAGCCATAGGTTCTCTTCCTTTGGCTTAGATCACTGGAGGCTGAACTTGCAGAAGAAGTCTGGAAATTACACAGAAACCATGGTTCAGAAGGACAGGATTAAGGCATCCAGTTCCAAATGGGCAGACATATCCTCCCTTTTGCTGAGCAGAAAATGCTGTTAAAAGTAGTAATGAATGTTGCAAGCAAAGAAACCTGTAATGAAAACTTCAACACTGAAACTCTGAAGGGGCTGTATGAGGGATATTACTTCTTGCATGCATTTGCTGTTCAAGTTTAAGCTCTTTCCGAAAATGGGAATCCATTGCCCCACATCACCCGGTTTACAGAGCCCTAGTGGCACAATGGATTAAACCCTTGTGCTGGCAGGACTGGTCGTCCTCTAGGTTGGTGGTTCGAACCCAGGGAGTGGGATAAGCTCCCATGGGTCGAGCTCTAGCTTCTCATGCAGGGACTTCCATAGGGTGGTAAATAATCAGTAATTTGGGCATCCCCAGAAGTGACTTGCAGTTTCACAAGTTGCTTCTGACAAACACACACGCAAACCCCTAGCTTACCCATAGGGTGATACCTAAGAACAAAGCATTGACCATCTGGCTTCCCCTCATTGCTCCAAGGCAACATGGGAAACTTCCCGTGTTGCCATCATGGTGGCATTCTCCACTTCATTGCCCTCTTAAGCATGGAGCCCTATCGGAAGTGATTATACATTATTTTTAAAGTATTTTTATCAATAAATCCATTCAATTAACAAACTTCTGCTATACAAGTCTTGTCTTGTTATACATTATTCCAAAATTCATTTTGCCTTAAATGTCACTTTATATATTCCTTAGATGTTCATCACCCATTACCCATGTCTCGTCCCCCCCAATAGCGATTCCAAATGATGTCATTGTATCGATTTAACTGTGTGGAAAGCCTGCTTCAAAATGCTATATCTACAATCTCCATCTGTTTTGTTGTAGTAATGCATCATATGACTGGACCCGGTGGGTTCCCAGCTTAAAGGGGCGGGAATTCTTTCACTGTCTGAGGAGGTTGACAGTGTAAGGGAAGGAGATAGGACTTCAAAAATATGGCTCCTGTCAATCAAGCATCAGATTGATTTTGCTCCATGAAAGTTAAAGTTGTAGTATTAGTGTTATTTATATTAAAATACAAAACCAGTCATGTTCTTCCTCCTCCACCTCTTCCAATATCCTGAATGTCCTATTTAAAGATAAATATTAAATTTATATGGCTCCAAACTGGAAATACCCACAAAGCAGAGGTCAACAAATAAATAAACTTGCTATATCAGAAGTTGTGTTGGATATATTTTATGATTAGAATTTTTCAGCCATGTAGCACCCAGTAGAATAACACCAAAAGTTAAAGAAAATATTTACACATGTATCAGATGTACCTGGCAGAGTGAGACTATAAGCAATCACCCGTCATATTGAATCAACTTTCTAGTATTTGCATTTTATAAAAGGTGAATTATACTTGGTGTAGCTGATCATTGCCTCAGTGCTTCTGTGTTAAAATTAAATCCGGTTTGAACTGGAGCTTGAAGCCTGTAGGCACATGTCAAACATTGCCAAACAATTATGACCTGTCTCAGGAGACATACAAATAAAATATGCTTTCTCTAGATGGGTGAGAATGTATAATTTTTTTTGCTTTTCTCTGCAGCATCTTTAATCTTTCACACACATTTTGTTCTTGCTTCCTCCTTTTGTCTCTTCCCTGAGTCATGCTTTATTGATTCTTCTGTGGTAGTAAAAGCTGCAGAATGATGTATGTACTTAAATTGAACTTTCATTTGTACATCATATTCCTTCACCTTGTATGCCACAAGACTAAGCTGTGGCATCAGCAACTGTGAAGTGGGCTGCCATCAGGCATTTAAAAGTGAGGGCACAGCAATTACCAAGTGTGTGTACCCAAATTAAAAAGCGGTGTTGTGCATAGAGCCTGGATATTGATTTTCCAGATTTTGTCTTGCTTTTGTATAACTTCTCAGCCAAGTGGAAAGGTAGTTTCTCTGATGGAAGATCTCCGCTTTCCTTCTGCATAATTGCTTTGCATTTTTTTGTCCCAAAGAAAATAAAGCTGGAGGCACATGGACAACTGGAAACATGTTTCATTTCTTTTAGAGTTGTTCTTATAGTTGTCAGGAATGGAATCTCTCTGCCTTGGGCCCGAGCAGAGTCCACTCGGCCATGAGGGGGATGATGTTCAGCTGAGTCCGAAGGATAGGACTCCACCCATGAACTTTGCTCTACTTCTCTGCTGAGGATCACAATGGGGTTGTGAACTTTGCCCAGTTACCAGGAGGATATGAAGTAATATCCAAGAGGACTCTGGGTGGAAAAGGACTACTGGGTATGCTGAGTCAGGTGGCTGATGTAATCTTTACAGGATGTTGCATAGGGAGGGGCCATTTAAGGATTGTGGTGGAGGGGCTCAGGTGTCTTAGCTTTACAAGTTTGCTGTACTACAATAAATCACCATTGGAAGACGGAGGACTTTTGGCGTGTCTTTTCTGGTCGAATTGGAGTTCCTGACAGAAGGTAAGACCCTGAAACTTTCCCAGGCGATGGAGAGGTTTTTGCATGAAGCAAGAAGAATACCTGGAGAGCTGGGATTTCACTACGGATGCAGCCCAGCAGGCCCAGGATAGGAGTGAATACCATGGATGAGGTTGGCCTCCCTGATCGGATTGGAGACCCAACAGGGCATGGGGCAGCCTTTCAGAGAGAAGTGATTTCTAGAGACCCAGCGATGGCATGGGCGGTTCGCTCGAAAGAAATACTTCCGTTTTGGTGCTGAGATGGAAGTTGATGTTCTATCCCCAGCGGTCGGTGGAGCGGGGCTCTCGGCTGCAGCGGCGGCGGTGCGCAGTAAGTCTAGAGATGCGGCGATGGGAGTGAGACCACGGAGCCATGCTCTCCCACGGAAGTGGAGGTGTTGAAGGCCCAAATGGAGGCTATGGAGAAGACGCTCAGAGGGTGTCACAGC
>JARBWK010001806.1:0-17279 GCA_030556195.1 Anolis apletophallus | reverse complement strand
ATCACCACCTACTTCCCCACCTACCAACCACTCCAGGACCCGGCCCCGTGCCACCGCCACCGAGCACACCTCCGCTACCTTCAAAGCCTCCTTCGCCGCCTCCACGCAGCTCCGGACCCCACCAGCACGGCCGCCGCCATGCCCACCTCCTCCGCCGCTTCCACACCGCTTCCTGCATGCTTCGCAACACCCACGTCGCGGAGGAGGCCGCGGTGCTGCCCGCTTCCACCAGGAGAGGCAGTGAAACCGCGAGGGAGAACGGCGCAGCCACGGGACTTCAATTCCCAGAAGGCTCAGCCGCGGCTCACTCGGAAGAAGGGCGGATACAGGGCCGGAAATAGGCCAGAGTGGCCGCGGGGCCTTCTGGGAGCTGTAGTCCCCTGCCCGGCCTTGCCTTCTCCACCATCTCAAGCCCTTTCCGGGCCAGGGTCAGGCGGCCGGCGCAATGCCCGCTTCCTCAACCCCTCCGCCGCCTCCTCCCGTCCCTCCCAGCTACTTCACACTGCCCCCCACCTCCAGAGAGGTGAGAGGAGGAGAACCACCGCGGCGCACCCAGAACCAGAGCTCCTCCCTGCTTCCCTCAGGAAGCCGGAGGCCGAGGACGAAACCGCCGAGGCCAAACACACCAAACAAAGGCGAAGACCGCCCACGTCCAATAACGTTGCCACTGGCCCGGCCTCCCTTGGGACCCGCCGAAACCGCAGCCACCCCTTGGTAATAGCTATCCTCCCTTTTTCCAGTTTTCTTTCTGGGTTCGGCCTTCCTTCTCTCTGGGGCCTAGACCTTCCTGGGGTCGTTCCCCTACCTTCTTTCCCTCTTTTCTACCTTTCCTGTCCACCACACTACACCACACCAATATATATACACATCCACATTCAAATACACATATACACACATTCACACACATATAGACATACACACATTCAAATATACATATACACACATTCACACACACATATAGACATACACACATATACATATATACACATACATACACACAAACACATGCACACACATATATACATACACACATCTATCTATCTACATATACAAATACATACACACATACACACATGCACACATATATACACACATTCACACACATATAGACATACACACATATACATATATACACATACATACACAAAGACATATATACAAGCACACATATACACACACACATACATATATACACATACACATACCCACCAAGACCATAAATAACATCAGTTCCAACCCTTACATACTCAGAGATTCTACCATCTCCTAAATAGGGCACAGCAACGCGTGCCGGGTTCAGCTAGTTTATAATAAATATGAATGTAAGATATATGTCATGCGGCAGGCGCCCACACCGGCCCTGGCCAAGCCATCGCCGCTCTCCGAGGCGCTTTCCTCCTTAGTCCTCCCTCCCTCCAGCCTTAAAGTGCCTTTCCTTCCTTTGCTTTGCTCTCTCTCTTCACCTGGCGAAGAAGAGAAAGACGAGGAGGGCTTGCTACCTTTCCTTCCTGGATAGAGAGGTGGGTGGGAGGAGCCGTGGGGAGAGAGGAGGAGGAAGAGGAGAGGAAAGTGTGTGGAGCTGAGATATGTATTTTATAGTTTTTAACTTTTAATTTTATATGTTTTTATATGACTGTTTTTATCTTGTGATTTCTTGTATATAGGCACTTGTTGTCGTTGTTCACCGCCTCAAGTCGCCTTTGGGCTGAGAGAGGCGGTATAGAAGCATGGCAAATAAATAATAAATAAATAAAGCGTGTGTGGGTGGGGGAGGAGGAGGGGGAGTGTGGTGTGCAAGCGGAGGGGAGGGATCGGGAAAGAAGAGAGGAAAGAGAAGGCAAAGGGGTTGAGTGAGAGAGAGGGGGGGGAAGAAGAGTGGGTGGACCTATGTCTCCTGCGCTGAGGCAGTACATATATAGCATCCCTACATTGCAGATTTTTCCATACCACGGGTGGTCCTGGAACGTAACACCCGCAATAACTGAGGGAACTAAGCCACGTGGTGTTTATGCTCATCTTATTTATCCCTCTGTATTTCTGGATCAATAAGTTCCTCTTGTTTTTATTTCTTTAACTCTCCCGCAAAGTATGTGTCAGAGCTAGGAGCTCTTAGCCTTGACGAGGCTCAGAGTCCCAGTCTGCCTTGACCCTGCCTTGACCTGCTTTGACACTGGACATTGGGGAATACCCTGGGATGAGGTAATCCTCTGGGTAAAGTGCTGAATCAGAACGGAAGTGATTCAACCTCCTCTGGACGCTGGACACTGAACTGGAATATGCTGACTCAGAGGGGGGATGAGGTCATATCCCTGGGACAGTAGCATTGCTGAGTCAGCAGGACATGATGCAACCTTGCCAGGACGTTGCAAGGGACAGGAGGGAGGGGGTTGGGGTATACAAGGTGTGTTTGGGTGATGGGACACTGCTTTGGCTTTATAGGTGTTGTACCTGCAATAAATCTTGTTGGATCGAGCTCTGCCTGTGCGTGATCTTTACAGAGAATTGAAGCGTCCTCACAGTATGCTCAGACCAGCTCCCAGTTTCTTTCAAATGTTTCGTGATTTTCATATTTCATATTGCCAGAAATCTTAGCCACCTGTGCATAATCCCACCGTCTCTCCTTCCAATGTTTGATTCTTCATTTTTTCTCCCCTTTCCAGTCTTTGGCAATTGTAATACGTGCAGACACATTTCTCTTTCTGTTTGCTCTAATCCATCTTTGAATATCCCTCATAGGCACATCCCTGGGTTTTTCTTTACTTTGTTGTGAATCACTTTATGTGTTTCCTTTGTTATCCTTTTCCAAGAGACCTGTGTCTGTTCACAGGACCACCATACATGAAAAAGCCCCTTTCTTTGTTTTCACCTCCAACATAAACCTGAGTGTGAGCTGTCCATCTTGGCCAGAAGGGGCGGAGTTATGTAGCATCTCTAAACCATTTCCTATCCATTGTCTCTAATTGAGGATGCCACTGCAAATTTAAAACCTTTGTTCCACAGGTTTCCCCCAAATGTCAACACCTATGCTTCTCCTCGGTCTTTTGCCCACGATAACATGGAGGTCTTCACATGGTTATCTTCCAAGTTGTAGTGTAAGATACAGTATATTTGTATAATTTGGCTATTAAGCGTTTTCCTCCTTTGTCTAATATAATTTCCAGATCTTGACTTGCATGTTCTCCCGCAGTGAGGGCATCGGTTTACAGACGGAAGGCGTCCCCGGTCGGGGTGTGCCTGACGCGCCTTCCTCTTGGAACGTTTCTCTCTTTCGCCCTCCATTTGTGCCTCTTCAAATTCTACAGCACTGCTGGTCACAGCTGACCTCCAGCTAGAATGCTCAAGGGCCAGGGCTTCCCAATTCTCAGTGTCTGTGCTGCAGTTTTTAAGGTTGGCTTTGAGCCCTTTAAATCTCTTTTCCTGTCCTCCAACATTCCGTTTTCCGTTCTTGACTTCGGAGTAGAGCAAGAGGGCCGGAGGTTTAGCACAGCTGGTAAATCATCAGCAATTATAAGATCTATCAACCAAAAGGTTGCAATTTCAAAGCCCTGGGTTGACGTGAGCTGCCAACTGTCAGCCTAGCTCATTGTTTACCTAAGCAATTCGGAAAACACCTTTATCTGTGATTCGAGAAATTAGGTACCACTAAAAGCAGGGGAGGTGTTTTACGGCGCCATAAAGAGAGATCAGAAAATGCTGGGCGACCAAAAGGAAGGAGGAAGTCCTGGCGGCTCTTCGTCATAGAGGATAGAGCAACAGCAGCCCCTGGACCCGAGCCCAACCTTCCATGGCACCAAAAAGAACTGAAACAAACAAACCACCTCCTTCTGTTCTGTCTGTGTATTGTCTATATAAAGCGGCATTGAATGTTTGCCTTGTATATGTACTCCGATCTGCCCTGAGTCCCTTCGGGTGAGAAGGACGGAATATAAATAAAGTATTATGTTATTAACTTCTTTGGGAGACGGTGGTCAGGCATTCGGACAATGTGGCCAGTCCAGCGGAGTTAATGACGGAGGACCATCACTTCAAGGCTGGTGGTCTTTGCTTCTTCCAGCACACTGGCATTTGTCCGCCTGCCTTCCCAAGAGATTTGCAGGATTTTTCGGAGGCAGCGCTGATGGAATCCTTCCAGGAGTTGCGTGTGACGTCTGTAGATAGTCCCATGTTTCACAGGCATGTAGCATGGTTGGATGGACAATAGCATTATCAACAAGCAACGTTGTCTCCCTATGGATGTCCTGTCCTCAAACACTCTCTGCTTCATTCGGAAAAATACTGCACTCGCGGAGCTCAGGGGGTGTGGTATTTCAGTAGTGTCAATGTTGACTTTTGTGGAGAGGTGGCTGCCAAGGGAGTGGAAATGGTCAGCATCTTCTAATGTTACACCATTAATTAATAGAGTATATACAAACGGCCTAGCTGTCTAAGGGACTTGGAGGTAAAAATAATGATGATTTTGTAAACAAATGGCGGCTGGTCTTTGCCTGTGGGGTGACAGCCTGCGCTGGATGGGGTCACGCTCCCTTGAATGCAAAGGTTCGCAGCTTGGGAGTCCTCCTGGACTCATCACTGAACCTGGAATCCTGGGTTACAGCGGTGGCCAGGGGAGCTTTCGCACAATTAAAACTTGTGTGCCAGCTGCGCCCGTACCTTGGGACTTGGTCACGGTGGTCCACATTCTCATTACACCCAGCATAGATGTCATGAATGACTTTTCAGTAACTTTAAAGCATAGGTTCTTTTTATTGCAATTTCCAGTGTGAGAGGTTATATCAGATTACAGAAAACATTTAGACAAAGAATGACATTAGACACACAGACATACAGATTCAGTGCAACTACATTGGATTCAGAATTACATTGGTTAACAAACAAACAAAGGGGAATTACATTTTCACTCAACATTCACACCACATGTACATGCATCCATCATCATGCAACCAAATATTATTGCCACATATTTTTCTCCCTCCTTGGAGAAGCACCTGTTAGGCCGGACACTGTTTTCCTGCCAATGCACAGTTCCAAAACTTCCATAACGCCATAACTTCTTCCCTAAGCACGATGCCAAGGACCAGACCTCTGTTTTCCATCCAGCAGAACCTGGCTCCCTGCACAACATCTAAGACTCCAAAGCGCACTTCTTCCTCTTCCCTTGAGAAAGAAGCCCCGAAGTGACCAGACTGCTCCCTTGCAAATCTGTCACTCTCCATAGGTACACACTCTCTCTCCTTCCCATGGAGCAGAGCATAGCAGGTGAACAGCATCTCTGCCTTTCACACTTGGAGCATTATTAGACCGAGTCTTTTATAGGAATACTAGCTTGGGGACCCGGCGGTGCCCAGGTTATTTGAGAAAGGCATTGGGTGCCAAGGTTGGTCTTTATCAGTTGGTTATGTGGCTCGCAGTGGTCTCTGAAAGTTAGTGAGGGTACTTCAAGTCCCATAATCCATTGTCCATCCTCCAAATTGCACCAGGATGTAGAGTGGGTCATGAGGGCTCTGTGTGCCAAGTTTGGTCTGGATCAGTCATTGGATGAGGGTTGCATTCTTCGGCGTCGAGTATTTATGCCACAGCGGAATAGGCAACAGAAATATAGAAGTTTAATTCCCCATTCGGCCCAATAAACTCCAGTCTCTGTTCGTGTGAATAATGACACTCTGATTCAATTCACAAGGTAAAAATATAACTTTGTATTGAATTGAATTTAACAATAACAAGCTAAGCATGGAAAAACAACAGCAATTACAGCTACCTTCCTAAACATCCTTTCCTCACAGATATTTAATCCTAACTGTCCTCTTCAACGGACAATTCCCAACTGTCACCCAACTGTCATCTTAACTGACAAATCCTCAACATTCCATTCATCAGTCCTGAGACAGCGCCATCTGGTGTCAAACATGTCACACTGCAGAAAATATATCTTGTGCTGACTCATGAATTGCTATTCAAATGCAATAATCTGACACTCCTCCTTCATGAGCAACACAAGTACACACATTACTTATAATAACAATATCTTCTTACAAAATACATTTAATTTACAATTAGTCAATGATTTTGTAAACATATCAGCCATATTCTCATCTGACTGGACATACACAGGATTAATAAAACCATCCTGTACTAACTTTCTAACATTTTGGTACCTTACCCCAATATATTTTGTTCTCTGCTTTAATCCTTCAGCATTTGATATTGCTATACAAGATTGAGAATCAGTAAATAAAGATATCTTATCTTCAAAACTTTGGAACTCGTTTACTAGAGCCTTTATCCACTCTAGTTCTGTACAACAGTCAGACAAAGCAGAAAATTCGGCTTCTGCCGTGGATAAACAAACGTGTGACTGTTTACGAGATTTCCATGTCACTTGTATCCCATTAAAACTAATTAGATACCCGGAACATGACAAGTTTTGTTCGTTGTCACCAAAACTTGCGTCCAAAACCTTCATACCGCTTTCTTTTGGACAAATTTTTAGCTTTTTGTCACATGTTCCTTTCAAATATCTTAACACTCGTTTTACAGCTTGCCAATCAGTCAACGTTGGTTCATTCACTCTCCTGCTTAGTACATTAGTGGCATAGGCGATGTCAGGCCTAGTCCAATTTGCCAAATACAAGAGGCTCCCAACCACTGATCTATACAATGTTTGATTGTCAAACATTTCACCTCTATCAAGCTTTAAAAAATCTGGTACCATTGGAGTTGCTACTGTTTTACACAGAGTCAATCTTGTTCTCTCAAGTAACTCAAAAATTTTGTCTTTTTGATCTAGACAAATATCTTTTTCAGTTCTAGTTACATTTACGCCTAAATATTTCCGGACTTCTCCAAGATCTTTTACAGTCATACTTGAGTTTAGTCCCTTAAAAACTTGTTCCACATCCCTTTCGGATGGTGCTAGTACTAAGAGATCATCGACAAACACCAAAACAAATGTTTGCTTTTAGACTCTTTTCCTTTCTTATATAGACATGTATCTACACTGCTTCTTTCGAAGCCAAGACCCTTTAACTTTTCGTCTATACACTGGTTCCAGCATCTCGCTGCTTGCTTTAGCCCGTATAACGCTTTCCGTAGTCGATACACACCAGTTGGAGTATCTTTTTCAAAACCAGGTATTGCTCTCATATATACATTGTCAGTCAGCTCTGCGTTTAAATAAGCTGTGGCAATGTCAAAGTGCCTTATAACATACTTTCTTTGCACACCGATGCCTAAAGCAGTCCTAATTGTTTCAGGTCTAATCGTTGGAGCATATACCTCATCATAATTTTGATTGTAAATTTGACCAAAACCTTGTGCAACCAATCTTGCTTTGTACAATAATGAACCATCAACTTGTGTTTTCCTTTTAAATACCCACTTGCAACCAATTACCTTTACATCTTTGGTTACATCTGCTTGTTCTAAAACATTTAAGGAATGAAGTGAATCAAATTCCTTCTTCATTGCTTTTACCCAACAATCACGTTCATTTTTCGGTCTACGCAATGCTTCAGCGTAAGAATTAGGATCTTTCCACTCTATACTTCCTATTTGCGTGACTTGGTACTTGGCTGGTGGAATTCCTTTAGTGATACGTGTGGATCTCCTAGGAATCTCATCCTTAGTCTCCTCCACATCCCTAATCTCCTCTTGACAATGTCCATCAACCTCTGTTACAGATTTGGACACTAAGTCAGAGTTTGTGGCGCAAAAATCATGAAAATTACTTTCTTCAGATTGTTCCTTGCTTTCTTCCACATTTGCCTCATCTAATACCTCTACAACTTCAGATTCATTCTTTACTCTAGAAACACTTGGGGTTATGAACACTTCAGTGTTCGCATGAATTCTATCCCAATGAGTATTATTTTCGAACTTTACAGATCTGGAGACTGTGATCTTCTTCCCTGGAGAAGAGCCATTCCAGAATCTATAGCCTTTCGTTCCACCTTCATATCCAATAAATTGCATCTTTACCCAATGCTGATCTCTTTTGTCTCTTTGCTGTATAGGAATTAAGACATTTGCATGCGCACCAAATACTTGAAAATGATCCACCTTTGGATGTCTTCCATAAAACAAATAGAATGGGATTTCATTTACACTTGAGGTCCATAACCTATTCAGCACGTAATTGGCAGTGTTAGCTGCTTCTGCCCAAAAACCTTTGGACATTTGTGCATCCTCAAGCATTGATTTTACCATGGTTTGAATTACACCTAAGCGACGCTCCGCAATTCCATTTTCTTTTGATACACACGGATTTGTTTTCCTATGCCAAATTCCTTTATCCTTAAAAAAATTCTTAAGTCTTTCATTCACAAATTCACCTCCTCTATCAGATTGAACTTGTTTAACAGTCAAATCAGGAAATTGGTTCTTCACAAAATTGTACCATTCAATAAATTTTTCATACACCTGAAATTTACCTTTCAGGGGATAAACGAAACCAAATCGAGACCTATCATCTACTATTACTAGTAGAAATACATTCCCTCCAATACTCTTTGGAAAAGGTCCAGCTAGATCCATGTGCACTAACTGTAACTTAGTTGTTACTCTATCACTCCTTTTGGCAACAGGATAAGCCTTTAACTTTGTTTTGTTACAGACAGCACACTCTAAATAATTTCTGCATTCTGGTATTTGAATGCCTACTAGCTGTGCAGTCTTTCTAATCATATTATAGTTCATGTGGCCAAACTTCCTGTGTAGCATGTGCAGACATCTGTCACCATGCAGAGGTTTCCCTTCCAAACTCTGAATACTATTTGTAGACATTTTATTACTAGCATTCATTCTATAGAAACCATTTTGAAATTTTACTTCTTTATACATACCTGTATTTTTATTACTCATTTTACATAACTCCCCTTCAAACACAATGGATAAACCATGGTCTGCAAGTTGTTTCACCTCTAGAACATTGTGTTCTAGCTCAGGAACTAAATAAACATTGTCTAACTTTAGACTAAGTTGACCAATTTCAACTTCTCCCTTTGTTAAAACCTTGCACCTTTGACCATTGGCTAGACTCACACAACTTTGCATAAAACCAGATAAAGGTTCCTTCTCTGCTAACAATTTACTATCCTTAACAAAACTCTTTGCACTCCCAGAGTCAATAATCCAGGGTACCTGAGGAATAAAATCATTGTTACATTGTAAACTCATCAACAGTCTTTTCTTGAATTGTTGATCTGTTCTTTCTTGCTCTGTGCTGATTCACTCTTCTTAAACTTGTTCTGATAACATTGTCTAGCTTTGTGTCCTCTTTTGTTACAAATGTAGCAGATGATGTCACACTGGATTGTCTCTTTCCTCTTCATATTGAAGCCTTTGTTGATCGTCTTCGTTGAAATTTGCTGGGCATTTCTTCTGTAACAAGCCCAGTTCTCCAATCTAGTCGAAACTAAGTCAAAGTTGATGTCCTCTTCTTTCACAGATTGCATGGAGTCAATGAATGAGTTGTAGCTCTGCCCCAAACTGCTTAGTAGAATTAAGCCTCTCTGATCTTCTGTAAAATTGGTGCCCCTTGCTGCTAAATCATTGAATAGGCTCAGCATTTTACTCAAATGAGTCTCTCTGGCACAATCTTCCATTGACAGAAGCTTCAGTGAAAACAGCTCTCTGCTCAATAAAACTTTTGAGCCTCCAGTAGCCTGCTGATACAGCTTTTCAAGCCTTTTCCAGCAGTCAGCAGCTGTTTCTTCCAGAGCTAAATATGTGAGGTTCCTATCGTCAACTGACAGGATGATGGTAGCCCTTGCCTTGCCATCTTTCAACCTTTCTGCATCAGAAATAGGTCTATGTGTAAGGCAGGATAGCAGCTCCTCCTTTGCCAAAACTGCTCGCACTTTGGTAGTCCATATTAAATAATTTGAGCTGCCTCTAAGTTTTTCTATATGATGCTGTGTTCCAAATAATGCCATCTTTCTTCACACTACAGATGCTCCTGGCAAAAAATTCACTTCAGCTTTTTTCTCTAACACTGAGGTAAACAGCGACTTCTGCTGCAATTTGCAGTGTTATTCAAAAACTTTTTCTATGAATTATGGGTTATGTAGTATCTCTGTGCCTCTGCAATTCTGGATTCTGTGTTCTGGGATCTGGGCCCATAACCTCTTCGGCGTCGAGTATTTATGCCACAGCGGAATAGGCAACAGAAATATAGAAGTTTAATTCCCCATTCGGCCCAATAAACTCCAGTCTCTGTTCGTGTGAATAATGACACTCTGATTCAATTCACAAGGTAAAAATATAACTTTGTATTGAATTGAGTTTAACAATAATAAGCTAAGCATGGAAAAACAACAGCAATTACAGCTACCTTCCTAAACATCCTTTCCTCACAAATATTTAATCCTAACTGTCCTCTTCAACAGATAATTCCCAACTGACAAATCTTAACTGACAAATCCTCAACATTCCATTTATCAGTCTTGAGACAGCGCCATCTGGTGTCAAACATGTCACACTGCAGAAAATACATCTTGTGCTGACTCATGAATTGCTATTAAAAATGCAATAATCTGACAGCTTCTTCCCGCTTCGGAGGCCCCTTGGGCACTGTTGATGGCACTGCCAGGCTGGGCTGAGGCCTGGTCTGAGAAGAGGACGAGGCCGCTGCCGAGTGGGCGGAGACAGGGTAAGGCCCAGCACCTGGCTCCCCCAGTTATTGCAGCACTGTGTAACGGCGAGTCCGCAATAAGTGAAACGCAATATAGCGAGGGAACACTGTATATCCATCTATGGCTGGATGGCTCTTTGTCAGCAGGGCTTTGATTATGTTGTCTTGCCTTGGTGAAGGGAGTTGCACTGGATGGCCTTCAAGAAGCATTTCTAAACCTGGGAGTGAGGACCCCGGGGGGGGGGGGGTCACGAGGGGGTGTCAGAAAGGTCACCAAAGACCACCAGAAACCACAGTATTTTCTGTTGGTCATGGGGGTTCTGCGTGGAAAGTTTCATTGGTGGAGTTCAGACTGCTCTTGGATTGTAGGTGACCTATAAATCCCAGCAACAGCAACTCCCAAACGTCAAGGTCTATTTTATCCAAACTCCACCAGTGTTCACATTTGGGCATACTAAGTATTTGTGCCAAATTTGGTCGAGATCCATCATTGTTTGAGTTCACTCCATCATTGGTGGGAGTTCAGAATGCTCTTGGATTGTACGTTTACTATAAATCCCAGGAACTACAACTCCCAAAAAGACAAAATCATTTTTAAAGGGATGGCCACTTCTTGAGTTAGTAGGTCACTTGTGGCCAAATTTGGCAGCAATTTCTCCAGCGGATTTTGAGTTATGTCACTCAAAACAAACATAGCATTGATATATATATATATATATATATATATATATATATATATATATATATATATAGGGGGGGGGAGGAGGGAGAGAGAGAGAAAGAACGAGAGATTGAGATTGAACATCTTATATGGGGTTAGTTTACCCTCCGATATGCTAGTTAAACTGAAGGACCATGTCACAAAAGGATGTATGTCCAGAAAGAATATTGCCAGCATTAAAAGTTTGGAAAAGTCTTAGGCAGTGTCCCTGGGGTCAGATACCACTGTTCTCTCAAATGTGAATTCTATGTCTATGTAGATTTCAACTCTGCCAAGAAGCTCTTTACACACGCTATATGGGTTTATAGCAGGGGCGGGCAACCTCCGGCCCCCGGGCCGTATCCGGCCCGGGAGCTGCTTCTGTCCGGCCCGGGGAGTCCTTCCGTGCCCAGAGGCCACGCTTCCTTCCCTCCCTCCATGAAGGGGCCTTCCTCGGGGGCCCAGTCAGGCCAGACCGGCGAACTCTGGCCGCCTACGCACCACATGAGGGAGGCCCTCTGGGGCGGCCTGCCTGCCTGCCTGCCCCGCTTCCTTCTTTCACCTTTTGCGCGGCCCTGGAGAAGGAGGCGGCGGCGGCGGCCTCAGAGGCCCCTCCAGCCGAGGCGGTGTTTGTGTTGGGTGCTCTGCCGGCTTCCCCCGGCTCCTCCACCCACGTGGGAAGAGCCTAAGCACGCTGAGAGAGGGCAGCTTCTGCTGCTGCTTCGGGGAGCATAGTCGCCGCCTCCTCCTCGTCAGGCTCTTCCCATGCAGGCGGAGAAGCCGGGGGAAGCCGGCAGGGCAAATGCGGAACCGGGGAGGGGGGGGGCCCAACACAAACACCGCCTCGGCTGGAGGGGCGGCCGCCGCCGCCTCCTCCTTCTCGGCTGGAGGGAGGAGGGAGAAGAGGAGGCTTCTATGGCGGCGGCTGCTGCTGCTGCTGCTGCTGTCCCATCCTTCCCCTCAGGGCAGCGGCAGAGGCCGCTTCCTCCTCGCCCCGGCCGCTCTTTCCCTCATGCTGGCTCAAGTGTGAGGTGAGGGGGCGGCTCCTCTCTCTACCGCTGGGAGTTGTAGGCCAAAACATGGAGGAGGCTCCCTTTCGCCGCCCCTTCTCTTCCGCCTCCCTCTATCTTCCCCCCTCCCTGGGCTTCCTCTGTTGCTTCTTCCCGAGGCCCTGATTCCCCCGAGGCTCTGCGAGGACTGGGGGGGGGGGCAACTGGGGTGGAGTGGGGAGCATCGGGTGGGGTGGGGAGGGCCCCCAGGGTCCCTTCGTTAGCCCCACCAACAGGGACGTCTTCTCCTTTTCCCCCCAGCGAGGCGGGTGGGTAGCTGCTCGTGCGAGCACTGCTCGCCAGGCCTCACCTTTCCTTCGTCAGCTGAGTTCAGTGCTCTTTGGATGCGGGTGAACCACAACTCCTCTTATTATTACGATTTGAATTTGCATTTCCTCATGGCAGAGGGAGGTTGAACTTGTGGAAGTCTCTTCCCACATTAGAATTCTATTATTATTATCACTATTCTTATTATTACTATTATTATTATAATTATTGTTGTTGAGCGGAGGCAGACTGGCCATCTGTCAGGAGTAATTTGATTGTGCATTAACCTTATGGAAGAAGAAGATTGGACTGGATGGCCCATGGAAGTCTCTTTCTACTTTAGGATTCTATTGTTGTTATTAAACAGAAACTGGGTGGTCATTTGTAAGAGGGCTTTAATTGTGTTCCTTGATGGCAGAAGGGGGTTGGACTGGATGGCCTTTAGGGGTCCCTGGCGACTCTAGGATATTCAATGTTGTGGATTATCTGCCTTCCTTAACATCCTGAAGCCCCTTCCACACAGCTGAATGCAACCCCTCATTATATGCTTTGAACTGGATTATATGGCTGTGTGGACTCAGATAAACCAGTTCAAAGCAGATAATGTGGGATGTTCAGCCTTGACATCCTGAACCCCCTTCCACACAGCTGAATGCAATCCCACATTATATGCTTTGAACTGGATTACATGGCTGTGTGGACTCAGATACACCAGTTCAAAGCAGATAATGTGGGATGTTCAGCCTTGACATCCTGAAGCCCCCTCCACACAGTTGAATGCAATCCCATTCTATATGCTTTGAACTGGATTATATATGCTGTTTGGACTCAGATACACCAGTTCAAAGCAGATAATGTGGGATGTTCAGCCTTGACATCCTGAAGCCCCCTCCACACAGCTGAATGCAATCCCACATTATATGCTTTGAACTGGATTACATGGCTGTTTGGACTCAGATACACCAGTTCAAAGCAGATAATGTGGGATGTTCAGCCTTGACATCCTGAAGCCCCCTCCACACAGCTGAATGCAATCCCACATTATATGCTTTGAACTGGATTACATGGCTGTTTGGACTCAGATACACCAGTTCAAAGCAGATAATGTGGGATGTTCAGCCTTGACATTCTGAAGCCCCCTCCACACAGCTGAATGCAATCCCACATTATATGCTTTGAACTGGATTATATGGCTGTGTGGACTCAGATAAACCAGTTCAAAGCAGATAATGTGGGATGTTCAGCCTTGACATCCTGAAGCCCCCTCGACACAGCTGAATGCAATCCCATATTATATGCTTTGAACTGGATTATATGGCTGTGTGGACTCAGATAAACCAGTTCAAAGCAGATAATGTGGGATGTTCAGCCTTGACATCCTGAAGCCCCCTCCACACAGCTGAATGCAATCCCACATTATATGCTTTAACTGGATTACATGGCTGTGTGGACTCAGATACACCAGTTCAAAGCAGATAATGTGGGATGTTCAGCCTTGACATTCTGAAGCCCCCTCCACACAGCTGAATGAAATCCCACATTATATGCTTTGAACTGGATTATATGGCTGTGTGGACTCAGATACACCAGTTCAAAGCAGATAATGTGGGATGTTCAGCCTTGACATCCTGAAGCCCCCTCCACACAGCTGAATGCAATCCCACATTATATGCTTTGAACTGGATTATATGGCTGTGTGGACTCAGATACACCAGTTCAAAGCAGATAATGTGGATTATCTGCCTTGACATCCTGAACCCCCTCCACACAGCTGAATGCAATCCCACATTATATGCTTTGAACTGGATTATATGGCTGTGTGGACTCAGATACACCAGTTCAAAGCAGATAATGTGGATTATCTGCCTTGACATCCTGAACCCCCCTCCACACAGCTGAATGCAATCCCACATTATATGCTTTGAACTGGATTATATGGCTGTGTGGACTCAGATACACCAGTTCAAAGCAGATAATGTGGATGTTCAGCCTTGACATTCTGAAGCCCCCTCCACACAGCTGAATGCAATCCCACATTATATGCTTTGAACTGGATTATATGGCTGTGTGGACTCAGATAAACCAGTTCAAAGTAGATAATGTGGGATGTTCAGCCTTGACATCCTGAAGCCCCCCCACACACAGCTGAATGCAATCCCACATTATATGCTTTGAACTGGATTATATGGCTGTTTGGACTCAGATACACCAGTTCAAAGCAGATAATGTGGGATGTTCAGCCTTGACATTATGACGCCCCTCCACACAGCTGAATGCAATCCCACATTATATGCTTTGAACTGGATTATATGGCTGTGTGGACTCAGATACACCAGTTCAAAGCAGATAATGTGGGATGTTCAGCCTTGACATCCTGAAGCCCCCTCCACACAGCTGAATGCAATCCCACATTATATGCTTTGAACTGGATTATATGGCTGTGTGGACTCAGATACACCAGTTCAAAGCAGATAATGTGGATTATCTGCCTTGACATCCTGAAGCCCCCTCCACACAGCTGAATGCAATCCCACATTATATGCTTTGAACTGGATTATATGGCTGTTTGGACTCAGATACACCAGTTCAAAGCAGATAATGTGGGATGTTCAGCCTTGACATCCTGAAGCCCCCACACACAGCTGAATGCAATCCCACATTATATGCTTTGAACTGGATTATATGGCTGTGTGGACTCAGATACACCAGTTCAAAGCAGATAATGTGGATTATCTGCCTTGACATCCTGAACCCCCCTCCACACAGCTGAATGCAATCCCACATTATATGCTTTGAACTGGATTATATGGCTGTTTGGACTCAGATACACCAGTTCAAAGCAGATAATGTGGGATGTTCAGCCTTGACATCCTGAAGCCCCCTCCACACAGCTGAATGCAATCCCACATTATATGCTTTGAACTGGATTATATGGCTGTGTGGACTCAGATAAACCAGTTCAAAGTAGATAATGTGGGATGTTCTGCCTTGACATCCTGAAGCCCCCTCCACACAGCTGAATGCAATCCCACATTATATGCTTTGAACTGGATTATATGGCTGTTTGGACTCAGATACACCAGTTCAAAGCAGATAATGTGGGATGTTCAGCCTTGACATCCTGAAGCCCCCTCCACACAGCTGAATGCAATCCCACATTATATGCTTTGAACTGGATTACATGGCTGTGTGGACTCAGATACACCAGTTCAAAGCAGATAATGTGGGATGTTCAGCCTTGACATCCTGAAGCCCCCTCCACACAGCTGAATGCAATCCCACATTATATGCTTTGAACTGGATTACATGGCTGTGTGGACTCAGATACACCAGTTCAAAGCAGATAATGTGGGATGTTCAGCCTTGACATTCTGAAGCCCCCTCCACACAGCTGAATGCAATCCCACATTATATGCTTTGAACTGGATTATATGGCTGTTTGGACTCAGATACACCAGTTCAAAGCAGATAATGTGGGATGTTCAGCCTTGACATTCTGAAGCCCCCTCCACACAGCTGAATGCAATCCCACATTATATGCTTTGAACTGGATTATATGGCTGTTTGGACTCAGATACACCAGTTCAAAGCAGATAATGTGGGATGTTCAGCCTTGACATTCTGAAGCCCCCTCCACACAGCTGAATGCAATACCACATTATATGCTTTGAACTGGATTATATGGCTGTGTGGACTCAGATAAACCAGTTCAAAGTAGATAATGTGGGATGTTCAGCCTTGACATCCTGAAGCCCCCTCCACACAGCTGAATGCAATCCCACATTATATGCTTTGAACTGGATTATATGGCTGTGTGGACTCAGATACACCAGTTCAAAGCAGATAATGTGGGATGTTCAGCCTTGACATCCTGAAGCCCCCTCCACACAGCTGAATGCAATCCCACATTATATGCTTTGAACTGGATTATATGGCTGTGTGGACTCAGATACACCAGTTCAAAGCAGATAATGTGGATTATCTGCCTTGACATCCTGAACCCCCCTCCACACAGCTGAATGCAATCCCACATTATATGCTTGGAACTGGATTATATGGCTGTGTGGACTCAGATACACCAGTTCAAAGCAGATAATGTGGGATGTTCAGCCTTGACATCCTGAAGCCCCTTCCACACAGCTGAATGCAATCCCACATTATATGCTTTGAACTGGATTATATGGCTGTGTGGACTCAGATAAACCAGTTCAAAGCAGATATTGTGGATTGTCTGCCTTGACATCCTGAAGCCCCTTCCTCACAGCTCAATACAATCCCACATTATATGTTGAATTCAATTGATATTATGTAGAATGTAGTTCAGCCTTTAGGTGCAGCCCTCCATAATTTTTTTGGCTCTCGTGTGGCCCCTTGGAAAAAACAGTTGCCCACCCCTGGTTTATAGGGTTTCTCCGCAGTGTGAGTTCATTGATGTGAACATAGATCTGAACTGCAGCTGAAGCTTTGTCCATACTCTAAGCATGTATAGGGTTTCTACTCAGTGTGAATCCTTTGATGTTTACGTAGATTTCCATTCTGAGTGAAGCTCTTTCCACACTCCAGGCATTTAAAGGGTTTATCCCCAGTGTGAGTCCTTTGATGTGAACGTAGATGTGAACTCTGAGCAAAACTCTTT